>JBCNJP010000020.1:1784953-1854077 GCA_039602395.1 Deinandra increscens subsp. villosa | reverse complement strand
CATACATGTGTTAATAGTTAGCGGAAAAGTAGAAGGGCCAAAAGTGTAATTTATGTAAAGTTATCAACGTTTACGGATATTATACGTATCTATAACTATTATAAACATTTTAAGGCTTAGAATATAGTAAAAATATATCCTTATATGATCCATTACATGAAATAATAAGTGTTGTAAAGTTTGAGGGGCTAGAACGCAAAATAGCAAAAGATATATATAAATCAATATATATATATATACGTATGTATATGTATATTATCGTACGTGTCCCGAGCATTAGAAACATTAGAAATATATCCTATAATGTTTTAGTACATAAAATAACAATTTAATAGAAGTTCAGGGGGTTAAAATGCATAAAACCGAATTTGGGGGACTGAAAATAAAAATAGTGGGGCTGGGAAAGCATGCGGGCCGCATGCATGCACGCCACTAACCCTATGCGGTCCGCATAGCGCTGCTGATCGTGACAGCTTGCTTATTCACGGTTTGGAAGCCACGTTTCACTCATATTAGTGTCCCTAACGTGTCATTTTCGATTCATGAGTCACTATAACACGTGTCTAAGGTCTGGGGCGGTCCTAACATGTATAAATAGCTCCCATTAGACCACTAGGGGTGTGCATAAGTCGGGTAAACCCGACTTACCCGGTGGAACCGACCCATTAGAACCGGAAACTGAACCCGGATTTATGTTCAAAGGCGGTTCGCGGTTCTCATATTATCATGCCCACGGTTCCGGGTCGGTCTCGGGTCTGACCCGACGGGTTTGTATAAAGAACCGTTTACCCGCTATATATGAATCATAACCTAGACATTTTAGGAACCTATTAATTATTTTGTAAGTTTCCAACATTAGTGGTTATTGGTTTACTGGGGTTAGTGGGTAATGGATTACGGCAGCCATAAGGGTAATTCACTAATTCCCTCCCATAAGGCCATAATTCTCTCTCCAATCTCCACGTAATTCTCTCTCCATCTATTCATCTTCTTTCTAATTTCTAAAGTCTAAACTCTAAACAAGAATTCAAGATTGCATCAGAGAGACAGAGACGGTTCAGACGCAAACGCACAAGTCACGCAAGACTCTCTCCATCTCTTTTGAATCATCAGTTCATCACCATCAAGTCTTCATCTAATCTCGATTTTTTAAGTAAGTATCTCAGTGAACCATTCGATTTTTTGATATAATCGATCTCGATCCTGCATGTGTTTGTCTTCAAAATGTTACAAAATAATGATGCTAATTCGCCGATTACTGATTAGGTTGGAGTTTTTGGTTAGCTTCTGTGTGTGCATGTGTATAAATATAATAATATTGTTGTTTTTTACTTTAATGATTAGTCCGAATGTTGCTGTCTTTGAGTCATTGAGCATTTGAGTGTATAATAATAAACTTAGTTGCTGTGTATAAGAAATTAATAATGTTGTTGTTTTTGAATTTAATCAGAAGTGTCAAGTCAGTGTGAATTTAATCAGAAGTGTCAAGTCAGTGTGTATATTACTGGGCTGGTAGCCTTACAACCGGTTCTATATTAGAACCATTAGAACCGATTCCTAAACCCGCAAGAAACCCGACCCGTTAAGCAAAACTCGGTTACGGTTCCGGTTCTTATTTTCATACCAATCGGTTCTCGGTCCCGGGTCGGTTCTACCCGGGTTTCGCGGGTCTGACCCGTTTGCACACCCCTATAGACCACAAACAAGCTGCCAATTTCGAAATCTAAACCGAAAAACCCTAAATTCGGACCAGAAACTTCACGGGTCGATTTCTCTCAAACCATAAAGAGTTAGCAGCCGAAATTCAGCAGTCAAGCTTCTATAGGTAAGATCTAAAATAACCTCTTTCAGTTTTGGCTAAATCGATTCCTAAGTATGATTTCTAAAACTATGCTCAAATTAGGGTTCTTGAGCTTGTTTGGGTAAAATTGGATGATCGGATGGGAATTAGGGCCTGAATTTTGGTAGGTAATCCTAAAATGATGTGTTAAAAGAAAGCCCTAAACTTTTTTCACAAAAAGAAAGGGTTGGGTATGATTTTTAGAAGCGGGTCAAAATTACGGTTTTCTAGACATGGTTTTAATAAAATTGAACGATCGGGCTTGAATTAAGGTTCCATCTTTTGAGGTATATCATAAAATGATGTTATAACAGAAGCCCTAAGTTGGTTTGATGATAAAAGGAGTTTTGATGTTAATTTGGGAACGACGTCAAAATTAGGGTTTTGGAGGATAATTGTCAAGTATTGGGATGACCATAAAGTATTGGATGTTGATTTTTGGTATTGGAGCATGTTTACATATATATTAAATATATATGAGTTCAAATTTTGATAATTAATAATTAAGCTACTCGATGCAACGATTGTAGTAATTCCGCCTCATGGTCGTCAATGACGCCTACACGGCCGGTAACGATCGTCACCAAATTCCAAACCCCGTGACTATTCCTCATAGTAATTCCGCTAAATGATCGGTCATGAGGAAACACGAGCGGTAAACGTTAAAGAGCAAATACTTGAAAGATATATAACAAAATATGTAAAGGGGGCAAAATGGTCATTTTGACTATTAAGAATATTAACCAATAAAGAGTTGGGTTTTGGATAATGTGGTAATTCTTAAATATGATTTGTAACCTTTAGGATGTCTTGATAGGGACATTACGTTAAAGGAATTAAGAAACTGATTCACAAGAACTTAACCCAAGAATAATAGCTTTGCAAAGCTAAGGTGAGTTCTATGAGCCCTCTTTTAAATTGTTTAAATGCTTTAAACCGTTTTGGGCTGATATACATAACGTTTTGTGAAAATACTCTCAATTGTTATAATTGCTTGTTATATGTATTGATTGTACGATGATGAGTAGAGGAAATATAGATTGCCTTTTCGATGTTTCTAGTAAAATAGATTAAGAATGGTAATCGAGGAAAGATTGGTAAGTAAGGGATTTCTGAAACAAGAAGTTAAATAGTGTTGTCCCAATGGTGTCAAAACCAAGCGGCGTCAAAGCCAGAAAGCGTCAAAGCTAAGCGGCGTCAAAGCCAGATAGCGTCAAAGCTATATAGTGTCAAAACTAAAGGGACCATTGCTACACGATGTGTTCGTAAAGCAAATAGAAACACTATTTCCCTAAGATAGCATTTAATATGAGACAAGGATGACAAAGCAACAGAAGGTTAGTCTATTCACGAGGTTAGAATATGTGAATATATGTGCTATATGCTTTGTGTTTGATTGTCTAATTGCAGAAATGTGTTTGACAAACCTAAGTGCCTTCGAAAGGTAAAGTTTTCCCAAAACGTAGAACTCACCAGCGTAAGCTGACTTGTTAAGTTATGTATGTCAGATGAGGCTGGACCTTCGGATCGAAAAGGGAAGGCTGAGATGTGAGCAGGAGCTAGGTGGCATATACTATCAAGACAATGTCAAGCTATCAAGAGAAGACATTTTTGAAAACTGGCGTGGAGATGTTTATTTCTCTTTTGTATTTGTCTCTCTTACTATGTAATACTTGGCATATGAATAAAAGTTTTTATTTCCACTGCTTTAGTTATCTCTGTTGTACCTTGTGTTCATGAGTAAATCCGATGCGTGACCGCTCCTAGGGCCAAGTCTAGGAGTGGGCGTCACAGCGAGCTTCGAGCCATTAGCTTTTTGAATATCCCTAGCCCTTGAAGCTAAGCATCCGCACCTTCCGTCCCCGTCCTTACCATTTGTTCCCTTCTCTGAGACCCCGCTTGTCACGAGTGTCGACCGGGTTCTTGAATGTATTAAATCATTTCCCAAAGGGACGTCGTGTGGAAGGGATGGGCTGAGGGCCCAGCACATCATGGACAACATGTGTGAGGAGGGGTCTGCTATTGCTAAGGGCCTTCTGGGGGCCCTTACCTCGAATCGTTAATCTTTGGTTGGGGGGGGGGGGTGCCTCCTCGATTTGGCCAAATTTGTTGCTTCAACCCCCCTAACATCGCTCCTTAAGTTTGACAATGGGATTCGGTCTATCGCAGTTGGCACCATTTGGAGGCGGTTGGTCTACAAGGTTGCCATGCAGGGTTGCCATGCAGGGTGTGTGTAAAGATATGACCAAGTACCTTAATGATTTCCAATTTGGGGTTGGTGTTCCGAGTGTAGCTGAGGCCATTCTCCATAGCGTTAACCGCCTTGTTGGGGAACGACATCTAGATGGTTCACTCACTATGCTCACGGTTGATTTCTCTAATGCGTTTACTTGGTCGACCGTTCGTCTTTACTCTGTGAGGTCAGACTCAGGTGCCCGTCCATTTCGCCATGGGTTGATTTCTTATATGGACAGCCGACCCGCTTATACCTGGGGGACGATCATATGTGGCTCACTACTAGGGTTCAACAGGGTAACCCTTTGCGCCCCCTTATGTTCGCCCTTGTCCTTTGTGCATCATATCCTAGATAATTATCATCTCCTGCTCCATGCTTGGTATCTCGATGATGGTACGGTCATTGGGGATGCTCGGGAAGTCGCTAAGGCTCTTGGGATCATTAACGAGAGGGGCTCACCCTTAGGTTTGACTCTTAACATCAAGAAGACAGAGCTCTTTTGGTCATCCTGTGACGGGGGGAAGGTTCGGCCGGGCCTTTTCCCAACTGACATTAGCAGACCCACCAGGGGAGTGAAGCTCCCCGGGAGGGTGGGGTGGGGGGTGGGGGGGAGTTAGCCGAGATGGTCAGTTTATACAAGTGTTGGCTGTGAGGAGGGCGACTACCGCTGCCGATCTTATGTGCCTCCTCTTTAAGCTTGGTGACCCGCAATGTGAACTTCTTCTGCTTCGTTTGTGCATGGGTATCACCAAGATTTTCTTTGGCTAAGAACCTGTCCCCCTCCTCATATGATGGCTGCTGCAGTTGGCTTCGATAAGGATCTGCTGTCGACAATCGATGATATTTTCGTGTGTGGGGGTCCTTTCTTTGGGGACCTACAATGGAGGATTGCTTCTTTGCCAATTCGACATGGGGGTCTTGGTGTTTATTCGGCGGTTGATGCGTCGTTGTATGCCTTTTTGGCCTCGCGAGCTCAATCCTAGGCGCTGCAAGACCATATCTTGCGGGAGAGTGGGGTTTGTGGCATGGGCTCCAATTACGAGACTATCTTGGCTAGTCTCCATGACATAATTTTGTGCTTTGATCTGAGCGATTTCACTAACAAGGACACCGCCCCACCAAAAGTCTAACACGTTTTGGCGAGTGCCCTCTTTAGTAAAAACATTCTCGAGATGGAAGCTACTTATGAGATGATAGTCAGACAAAATGCCGTATGAGATTGCCTCCGACAACGCATGCGCAGGATTTCCTCCATGCTCTCCCCATTGACAGGTTGAGCAACACATGTCCCCCGTCGAGTACCGGACAATTCTCAAGTATCGGCTCATGATATTGTTCCCCATGGATGAAAAATGTCCCGTCTACAACAAGGCGTGTTTGGATGTTCGGGGAACACACTATTCACTGCAGAGAGCTCCCTAGGTTTAAATACCGACATAACGTGGTTCGGGACGTTCTGTTTGACATTTTCATGCGGGCTGGGATCTCGGCTAGGAGGGAAGCCCCTATTAATTTTCTATCTGACCCCCTGGATGGTCGCTCTACTCTCAGGCCCTCAACTCTCAGGCCAGATGACATTCTCGTTTTGGGTGGCAGAATGGAAAGCACGCTTATGTCGATGTTACGGGGATTTTCCTCTTGTGGGGCTGAGGGCCAGTACCTTTAAGGCGGCCAAGCGGCTTCCAAAGCGACAACTAGGAAGGTAAACAAACACAAGAAAGCGTGCATCGAAAATCAACATGTGTTTGTGACCTTCGCGTTTGATACTTTCGGTCATCTTGAATCGGAGGCGATGACCATGCTGAGTTGGATCCAAAAAGTCATGCACTGGAATATTACGACTTATAGATTGAGGAACATTGTTTTTATACGTCTAGGTTTTGCTATTCAAAAGGGGTTGGTGGCGCAACTTGTTGTCCGCCTTTCCTACATGATGACCTGAGTCGTGTATGTATTTAAATTTGACATCAATAATAAACATTTTGAACGCGGAAAAAAAATGTAAGGAAAATAAAAAAAATCATTCATAGGGACTTTTAAAATACGTAAAAGTACTAAGTTTATATGACTATTAAAATATTTAATAGAAAACTTTATATAAAAAATAAAAAACAATATGGTTAAACTGAAAAAACTTACTTACAGTCTAATTACGAGAATACAAGATGCGCGCTTTATACCACTAAGAGCATTCACATCCCATTCTGTATAAATTATGTGAGTGTAGTCCTTAAAATTTAAGGTTTGGTTGTAAGTGGTTTTGAGGGGAGGAGAGAGGAAAGATATTAAAAATCTATGTATTTGACAAAAACAATTGTTAATTCTATAAAATTTGAGGTTTGGTTGTAAGTGGAAGAGAGAGAAAATGGTATAAAAATGTATTATTTAATTGTGGTTGTCAGTGAAAAAGAGAGAAAAATAATAACAAATGTATAAATTATAAGGATAAGGATGATGAATGGGATGTAAATGCTCTAAACCGATGAGAGTGTTATTACAAAATCTTCATACCAAAAATATTTAACGATAAAAAAAAGCCTCGCACTATTCAAGAAAGAAAAATAAGGCACTGAAAGTTCGAACACGAGCTGCAAAATCAACTACATGTGAGAAGCGGAGATTCAAACTTTATTGGGAAAAAGATTAAAATAGTCCATTTGCACAATCTTAAGACAAACTAGCCTCTTGACTTTTCTTGTTCTTAAAATAGCCACCACATGGTCGTCGACTACCGTCCCTGGTGTCTGTTCTCGGTGTCAATCACTAAATGCCACGTACCCCGTAACGGACGTCAACGATCCACCTTTTTCTGACACGTCCATTTGTTTTTCGGGTCTCCGACTAGTACTACAACGGTCGTCGATGGCTTCTGCCACATTTGTCAGGGCCGTCGGCGACCATGGAATAAAAAAATATCAACATTTCAAATTTTTAATTGTTTCCGACCGTTGGCCCATTGTGGACGTACGGCGACCGACTTTCTGGACGTCCGACGACCGGCTACAAGGTCATCTGTCGACGGTCGCACGATACGTGGTCGTTGTCCGTCCGTCCGACGACCCTCTGTTTTTCCCCTTTTTTTAATTTTGACTAAATAAATACCTAAATTTTGTTATTATAAGTTTTATTTTGGGATCCCTAATATTTATTTTTCATGACCTACATTGATGATTTATATCTTTTATAAGTTTATATTTTTCTTATATATAACGAGATGTTTACCACCTCGCGCGTTGCTGCGGGGTTGAATTTGTATGCTGAATGAAAGTTAAAAAGTTAAGGGGTATAAAATGTAAAAGTCTAAAAGTCTCGTGGTGAAAGTATAAAACTATAAAAGTATACTAAAAACGAAAGTAAAAAAGGTAAGAGTTTCGTGGCCAAAGTAGAAGACAACAAAACTTAAAACGAAAAAAAATACTTCAAAAGTTAGAGCATTAAAAAGTTATGGAGTATAAAACGTAAAAGTCTAAAAGTCTCGTGGTGAAAGTATAAAACTATAAAAGTATACTAAAAACGAAAGTAGAAAAGTTAAAAGTTTCGTGGCCAAAGTAGAAAACAACAAAACTTAAAAAAAAAGTCAGAGGGTTGAAAACATAAAAGTATGAATATATATTACTATTTCGTTAAAAAAAGTAGTGTAAAAGTTTAAGGGGTAGAATTTGTCAAACATTCAAACTATCAAAACATAAAAGTCTAAAAATCTCGTGGTGAAAGTATGAAACTATAAAAGTATACTAAAAACGAAAATAGAAAAGTTAAACGCTTCATGGCGAAAGTAGAATACAACAAACTTAAAACAAAAAAAAATGTTAAAAGTTAGAGGGTTAAAAAGTTAAGGGGTGTAAAACGTAAAAGTCTAATAGTCTTGTGGTGAAAGTATAAAACTATAAAGTATACTAAAAACGAAAGTATAAAAGTTAAAAGTTTTGTGATCAAAGTAGAAGACAACAAAACTTAAAACAAAAAAAAACTTTAAAAGTTAAAGGTAGAAAACGTAAAAGTATGAAACATATGTGACTAAATTTTGAAAACTAAAAGTTACTATTTCGTTAAAGAAAAAATAGTGTAAAAGTTTAATGGATAGAAATTGTCAAACAACCCAACTACCGTGGCCACACAATAAAATAGAAATAGTTTACTATTCCTGTTCTGATTTTCATTGTATATATATATAATAAAAACATTTTTTTCTTGACCTACGTTCTGTCATTCCCAAGATGGTTGCCGCGACCGTTGTGACGGATGCCACGACCGTTTTGATGGACGCCACGTCCGTTGCTTTTTGATTAATCTGTCATTCCCAAGACGGTCGTAGTGACCATTCTGACGGTTGTGACGTCCGTGCTATTGCATTGCTTATTCCCGAGACGGTGTATTTATGTAATGTATTTATTTTTATATAAACTTATATCGTTTGCATTTCTTATTTCCGAGACGGTGTATTTATGTAATGTATTTATTATATATAAGAAAAATATCTTAATCTTAATAAAGCACTAAAATTTGTGTCACATGTCTCATTTATAAATGGTCCACATGACCACCGCTATATGTCAAACTCACATTCAATTACCAATTTAGTAAATCATTAATTAAGATTAATTACCAATTTTGTCAAAACTAAAATTTTATTTCAAAATTTTGATAAAAATTAATATAGATTTGATTAATTTACTGAATAATTTTAGTTTTTTTTTGTGTAAAGTAATCAACTTGAAACATAATAAATTTCTAAAATGTATTAATTTATTATTTAAAATATTATAAGAATTTTATATCAATCATAATTTTTAAATTTTTTGATCATTATCTTTATCTTTTGTATTTATCTAATATAATAAATCTATATTCAGCCCGTTTAGTACACGGGTTACTAACCTAGTAAACTTATAAAATATATAAATCAGCAACGTAAGTCATGAAAAAAAAATTAGGGATTCCAAAATAAACTTATAATAACAAAATTTAGGTCTTTATTTAGTTAAAATAAAAAAAAAGAAAAAAAAACGAAGGGTCGCCGGATTAACGGACAACGACCACACACCGTGCGACCGTGGATGGACGACCTTGTAGCTGGTCGCCGGACGTCCAGGAAGCCAGTCGCCGGACGTCCATAGTGGGCCAATGGTTGGAAACAATAAACAATTTAAAATTTTGATATTTTTTATTCCATGGTCGCCGACGGCCTCTACAAATGTGGCAGACGGTCATCGACAACCGTCGCAGTAGTGATCGGAGACCCGGAAAACGAACGGATTTGTCAGAAAAATGAGGGACGTTGACGTCCGTTAGGGGGTACGTGGCGTTCAGTGATTTGCCCTGAGAGCGGACGTGCGACTACCGGGGACGGCAGTCAACGACCGTTGATAGATGACTATTTTAAAGACAAGAAAAATAAGGGGTTAGTTTGGTCCTAAGATTGGTCAAAAGGGTTATTTTCTTCTTTTTCCCAAATTTATTTATGAATAAGGAATTTCGCAATAGGTGCACCGCAAGGTGCGGTGCTAATGACGTGGCGCGATGAGGGTGCAGTGCCACCATTGCGAACAATGCGGTGGTGCTCACTGCGGATACCGAACACCGCTCTCATTCCTCTCTTTATGATTAATCTCATTCACTATCCTTCCAATATGTTCCAAAGATTATGAAGATGAAGATGATGAAAATAAGAGGATGAAATGATGAAGATGATGATGGCGGCTGAAAATGAAGAATGGGGTTAGGGTTATTTGACTTTTATTAAAATTACAACTTTAGTCCTTCAATATTTTTAAATAAAACTTTTTAAACTTTTTGTATTAATGAATTACTAATTAGTTTGTTTATAAAATGTATTTTTTTTTTTACTTTTTTTTCAAACAAAACTCTTATTTTTTATTTTTTTTTTAATGAAGTATTAATTAATTTGGTTTATTAAATATTAATTTTAGTTAATTTGAGTGAATAAAATAATATTAAAAGTAAAAGTGAGCGGGTGAAAAAGTGAAAATAGAGTATTAGAGTATCTATCTATCTATACTATATAATAAACACAAGTTTTTAATGTATAGGTGGCACAATTTAAGGTGTGCCACCTAGGATTAGCTATGTGTCATTTTTATAGATTTTTGAATTAAAAAAATAAATGGTATTTACAAAAAGGAAAGATCTTATAATTAAAAATTAAAAAATTAAATTATTTCCATACAAAATTATCCATATTTGTTTTACAATACCAAACTTTGATTCATCATATCTTCTTCATTTCTCAATGAAAATTTGATCCGTAAATTGCTTTGGATTCGTGAAACAAAACTAGATTTATATTGCTTAGGTTTCGATCAACAAATGATGGTGAACGAATAAAAAAACAAAGTCGCGACTTTCTAAACCCACCATTAATGATGAACTTAAACTCCATTCGATCATTCGTTTAATAGTTAGAAAAAAACTTTCATCTTTTGATTCGTTTAATTTTTTTTATATCACAGCCTCGGGTATTTACCCGGGACACTAACTAGTTGTAATTAAAAATAAGGAGAGTGTAAGGTGATGATATGACACTAGGCCTGTGCAAATACCGGGAATTTCCCGCGAAACCGAATATGTCCCGCGAAACCGACCCGTCAATCCCGTTAATATAATTCGTGGGTCGGGAATCGGGTTTTGAATTTTCATTTTCATGGGATTCGGGACATATCCCGCGAATTTATATTAAATACCGATTTCCCGTGAAAATACATAAATAATAAAATAAGTTAGGATATGCATCGTTAAGTCTTAAGTGTTAACTACTCATGTTGGTGGAACTTGGACACTTGGTAGTTGGTAGCATGTTTTTTGGTTTTGGACCTTTCGTCATTTGATGTAATCGGATAAAATTCAGTCATTTTGTATTGGTGATATGGTGTTTTTTTATTTTTTTTATTCATTTTAATATTTCACGGGATTGGCGGGACAAAACCGGGAAACCGGGATAATACCCGAATTTCGAAAATTCATATTCGCGGTTTCACGGGTCGGTACCGGGATTCAAAAAATCATATTCACGGGTTCGGGAAATGCAATTGGCGGGACGGGTCGGGACGGGAAATCCCGAATGCTCAGGCCTATATGACACTAAGTTAGCAGGTAAAAAAAAATAACAGTAATAAAAAGTGACAAGAAGAGGGGATAGAGAACTAGTGAATGCTCTAACATTAGAAAAATCTGGAAATAAAAGACAAAAGGTCAAAGGAATATTTGGTTCACTATCTAAATGTATATAATTGGATAATTCATGTAACGATAGATGTTGAATTGTTTGTACCTTGAGTTGTTGGAAGTTCAATTCGGAGGCTTTTTGAGAAATAAAATGAGCCATGTGTCCGCCGGCGCTATCACCGGCGATGAAGCACCGTGAAATATTCACATTCTCCGGCAACCATTTCTCCCTGTTCCCTTCAACATCCAGAAACTTGAGCACGTCAAGCCCATCGTCATGTTGTGCCGGGTGTCGGTGCTCCGGTGCCAGGCGGTAGTCGACGGAAACAACTACGGCAGGCAATTCTCCGGCGAACCTGCGGCAAACGTCGTCGAACAGCTTCACGTCCGGGGAGCTGAAGATAAATCCACCGCCGTGAAAGTACACAATCACCGGAAGGTCTTCGGCGGCGTACTGGGTGGGGACAAATACGCGGAACCAGAGGTTGCGAGTTGGATCCACTACGACGTCGTATGACTTAACGCCGTTGATTGGTTTGGAGGACGGTGGGCTCCGGATGAGTAGGAGTTTGAGAAGACGGCGGTTGACGGTGCCGTCGTTCCGGGTTATTTGGTCGATTAGAGTGTGGAGAAACCAAACTTTAATTCGTGTTTTCCATGGTAAGGATAGAGATTTGGGAGGCTCCTCCATTATAAGATTGAGAGAAAATAATAATAATAATAGAAACTGAGGGTGTAGGTGAGAACAAGGTGAAAGTTCATATATTTATAATGCAAAAATAACGATGATGTTGAAGTTAAACGACACGTTTTTTTTTATCATTTTCAAATAATACTTTTAATGGTTTAACCTACTCATTATTTGTCTCAGAATAAACCTTTTTTGTAAATGTCTCGTATAAGAAACCATTAGTAATATTTTAGTGGACCTCTTGGTTTTATGGGTCCAGATCAAATAATGACAACGAACGTAAATATCAACAGCTAAGCATCACCTTTGTCGGATTATATACTTTTTATTTTTATTTTTAAATTAAATTATATAAATGTATGGGTTTCAATCTAGAACTTTTAGTTAACAGGATAAAGTCTGTATCAAATGGTCTATTCTTAGATTGATGGCTTTATATTTTTTTATCGGTGTTTGAAAATACTCTATCCTGAGTGAGATTTTAATACTTCAGGTTCAGTCACATAATTAAGGAGGAAAACCCACCATATAAAAAATCTATTTTAAGTTAGGTTTTAAACTTAAAAGTTATACCATTGCCACTAATATATTTATGGCTTAAGTACTTAGTTTTGTATCATTTACTATGCCACACGTTTTGGATGATTTGCTACTTGCGAGATTCTTTAGAGAAATATGTATCTGTTAGTTTTCTTTGCTGTTGTTCGAAAAAAATATGTGACTAATATGTGACTTTTCTAATCATCTCATGCGTGTCTCTCTCTAACCTAAAAAACTATCTCTCTCTATACCCTCAAAAAACTCTTTCTCATCTCGTGTTCCGAGCAAACATATTTTATTGTCTAGGGACTCTCTCTCACCACCAATTTTCGCTCGATGGTGGTCGCCAGACGTAGTTGCTTTGTTCTTGACACCGGCTTGCTCGACGATGGTCTCCCAATGTCGTTGCTTCGTTTCTGACAACGGATGTCGTGTCCGACCGCATGTTCGAACGTTGAAGCGACAAAGATGGGCGTAGTGCTGGATGTTTTTTATGATCGGAAACCACAAATCTGTAACTTGATGGTGGTATTTGAAAGCGATGGTGGTTTGTTTGTTTGTTTTTTTTATTTTTCTGAGTTTCTGGTGTACGGTTTTTGAAATTTTAGTCACGTGATTTGTCGTACAAGTAACGTTGCAGAAGTGTGTACATGAGGTCAGGTCCTAACCGATCCCACCAGAGATCCATACAACCCGAGTAAACAAAATTAGTCTTGATTGAACCGACCGGGATACGATAGTTCAACGAACAACCTCGCTAGATGGTTGATTCACGATTAGGGTTTCGGTTCACAACTCTTGTAACCGAAACACAATAGTAAACTGAAAAACAATAATGTCTTTTACATTTTCAGCAACATCAGAATACCAAGGCGAACGGCGACGCTAAACGATGATCAGCAGTGGTGCTATGGTGGCGGCTCTTGGTTGTGCAAACTTATAGCTAGCGACTAGAGTTTAGGAAGAAGTCATCTATTTATAGATATGATTTAACCAACATGATTATCCATACATATATCGATATATACATATATAGATATATTAAATCTGTAATAAACTAATTATCACAAACATATATATATATATATATATATATATATATATATATAGGGTTAGGTTCAAATGAGAACTTTTTCTTTTGAGAACTTTTGAGAACCAATTTGGGCCACTAATTTTCAAGGGGGAGCATTCAAATTCATGGGGGGGGGGGGGGGTGTTCCATATATATAAACTAGTGGCTAAGATTAGTTCTTTTTAGTTCTCAAACCCAATTAGTTCTCAAATGATCCTCTCCCTATATATATATATAGGGTTAGGTTCAAATGAGAACTTTTTGTTTTGAGAACTTTTGAGAACTAAATCTCAACCACAAATTTCAGGGGGGGACCACTACAATTCATGGGAGGGGGATACATGTAAATAAACTTGTGGCTCAAATTAGTTCTTTTTAGTTCTCAAATCAAAATGGTTCTCAAATGATCCTCTCCCTATATATATATATATATATATATATATATATATATATATATATATATATACTAATTTTCAGGGGGAAGCATTCAAATTCATGGGGGGGGATTTCCTTATATATAACTTGTGGCTCAAAATGGTTCTCAAAAGTTCTCAAACCCAATTGGTTCTCAAATGATCCTCTCCCTATATATATATATATATATATATATATATATATATATATATATATATATATATAGGGTTAGGTTCAAATGAGAACTTTTTATTTTGAGAACTTTTGAGAACTAAATCTCAACCACAAATTTCAGGGGGACCACTATAATTCATGGGAGGGGGATACATGTAAATAAACTTGTGGCTCAAATTAGTTCTTTTTAGTTCTCAAACCAAATTGGTTCTCAAATGATCCTCTCCCGATATATATATATATATATATATATATATATATATATATATATAGGGAGAATATCATTTGAAAACCAATTGGGTTTGAGAACTAAAAAGAACTAATATATATATATAAAAAAAAATTGTCAGTACATACAGTTATCTAGTACTTTTATTCCTTCACCGCACATCCTTACATGGATCCAGCGTTGGCTGTCATCCTATTTACTACCTTGTGTAGGAAGTCTCTAACATCCGATATTAATTGGTGACATTCTGGCAACTCCGGGTATTGGTAGAAAGTATGAAACATGTTTGGGTAGTCCACCAAGTATGTTTCTTTCCCGGATTTCTTAAGCCACTTGTAATACCTTATCTGCCAATCACGAACAATATCAAACCTAGCCACAACCACCATGGTCGGCGGAAGATCCATCTTCGATATGTCCAAAGCATTAGGCCCGCTAACATTGATAAGGGGATGGTCTCGGTTACAGGGTTCACCTAGTGGCATGTATGCGTTCCAAAACCAATCTGTCAACCTCAGTGTGAGGGTAGGGGCTAGACCATTCAGCCGTAACTCTGAATCCGTTCGTTCCTCCCCTCCAAACATTGGTTGGATCATCACAAGTCCAATCACCTTTAAAACATTATGTTTTTTTTTTTTATTAATTAGCAACCATAATGTTTTATATTAATTGGATGTTCTTACCTTGAGTTGTTGGAAGGTGAGTTGAGAGGCTCTTAGAGAAATAAAATGAGTCATTTGTCCGCCGGTGCTATCACCGGCGATTAAGCAGCGTGAAATATTCGCGTTCTCCGGTAACCATTTCGACCTGTTTTCTTCAACATCTAGAAACTTGAGCACGTCAAGTCCATCGTCATGTTGTGCCGGGTGTCGGTGCTCCGGTGCAAAACGGTGGTTGACAGAAACAACTACGGCCGGTAAACCTCCCGCGAATCTGCGGCAAACACCGTCGTACTGCTTCACGTCCGGGGAAACGAAAATAAATCCACCGCCGTGAAAGTACACCATCACCGGAAGGTCTTCGATGGCGTAATTTGTGGGGACAAATACGCGGAACCAGAGGTTGCGAGCTGGATCCACAACGACGTCGTATGACTTGACGCCGTTGATCGGTTTGGATGATGGCGGACTCAGGGGGAGGAGGAGTTTGAGAAGACGGCGGTTGACGGTGCCGTCATTCCGGGTTATTTGGTTCATTAGAGCGTAGGGAAGCAAAACTGAAATTCGTGTTTTCCAAGGTAAGGATAAAGATTTGGTGGACTCCATTAGAAAATGAGATTTGAGAGAAGAAATTCCGAGTATATTTATAGTGCAAAATAAACAATTTCAAATTACGCGTGTTTAGTTATATTCAATCGAAAACAAACTAGTTTGATTTCAATTTGGTTAGTTAAGTAAAGTAGTCTCGAAGCACCTAAACTTTCTCCTTCACATAGGGTAGTTATTGACCTAAAAATATCCATGAGGCTACCATCGGATGGCATTAAAAAAAAAAGGATAATCACGAAAATAACCCAATTTTACTTTAAAAATCAAATTTTGACCACTTAAATTTAACCTTTATCAAAATGACCATTCAAGGTTAAATTTAGCCTTCTCTACTCCGAGCCTACCTGATCTCAAATTTAGCCTTTTCCACTTTAAATTTAGTCCTTACCAAAATAACCAAATTTATGGGCATAAGACACATCATCATCTTCTTCAATCTTCTTCATTTTTCACTTTTTTTCTCTCTTCACGTAAACCTAAAACCAACAAAGAAATCCGACGACCCTTTAACTCAATATTCCGGTCAATATATCAACGATAAATCTCGTACGACCCGTCTATGAACTCCTCTAGATCATACGAACACAATGTAACTAGCTTTAACCACCGACTCGAAAACCCGAAAATGCTTTATCGTTGGTTAAGGCTAATCCCATTGTGTTCGTATGATCGAGAGGAGTTCATAGCGGGTCGCACGTGATTTATCGTTGAGTATATTCTCCGTAATGTTGAGTTAAAGGGTTGGCGGATTTCATTTGTTGGTTTTGGCTTTAAGTGGAGAGAGAGAGTGTGTGAATAATATAGAGATTGAAGAAGATGATGATGTGTCTTATGCCCCCATAAACTTGGTCATTTTGGTGAGGGCTAAATTTGGGTTGAAGACGGCTAATTTGGTGGTGGGTCCAAACTTTCCACGCCTGGTACGCTTGGATTGGACAAAGCTAAATTGGGTCATTTTGACGAGGTCTAAATTTGGGTGTTTAAAATTTGATTTTAAAGTTAAATTTGATCATTTTAGTGGTTTTTCCTTAAAAATGTTGCACACACTTTTAATGATAATTAGACTTTATGGAGTTTTTTTTTTTATATTTGGATTGTGTGGAGTTTTTTTTTCTTTTTCAAATGAGTGTTGTTTTGAAGCTTATTTATCAAATAGGTATATTTAAAATCTACTTATCAAAATGGGTTAAAGCTAATTTATGTTTCTTTTTTGTAAAAAAAAAAAAAGACACCTCTCAAAATCAAATGACGGGTTGACTTCGAAGTAATTTGCTTCTGTCCTTTAAGATCGATCCAAATTTTGCCGACTCGAACAATTGAACAAATGTCAAAACGAAACCGTCTTCAACAACTGAACAGATTCAACTTAGAACCAGTCAACTTTTTTAGAAGTTGAAATCGAACAGAAGAACTGACTTGAAAAACAAGTCACAACGACTTGGAAGATCAATATCAGGATCTTGTGATTGAGCTTTAGCCACTTTGTTCACAACCACCGGCAATCCACCTTGTTTGTTATCCCATCGTTCGGAGTAAGTGAAAAGCACCAAAAATCCATGGAATAGATTTGATAATCTCTGAGGTAATCGATCTAGGTGAGAGAATATAAATTCAATATGAATTGTATTGATGAAAGGATACAAATTACAATAAATACCCAAATACGAAAATACTATACCAAAGGTGGCGGAACAAGACGGAGACTGTTTCAAAAGAACTCGAACTGTGGACAAGGTAGACTCTTGGTGAATATATCAGCCACCTAAAGCTTGGTTGGAATGAACTTCGTAACGAGTTTTCCTAAGGCAACAAGCCCACGAACAAAGTGATAATCCACTTCAATGTGTTTAGTACGTTTGTGAGAGACCAGCTTTTGAGTCAGGAATAAGACACTGCCATTATCACAGAGTATGGTAGGACGGTCAGGCGGTAATGCATGAAGTTATTGGAGTAAATGAGTTATCCAAACGATCTTAGCGGTAGTGTTGGCCATAGCCATGTACTCATATTCACAACTCAAGCGGGACATCGTTAGTTGTTTCTTAGCACTCCATGAAACAAGATTGCCCCTAGGAATATTGAGTACCCATACGTGAACCTGCGAGCCTCAAGATAATGGGAACAATCTGCATCACAGAAGCCTAGAATGGCAATTTTATCTTGTTTATCGTGGTGGATGTCAAAGGCTAAAGTCCCTTTAAGATACCTGAATATGCGTTTTACTTCCTGGTAATGATCGAAAGTTGGTGTTTGCAAATATTGGCTGACTTGATTTACAACTGAGGATAAACAGGTTGAGTAATTGTTAAGTATTGCAAGGCACCAACGCTGGAGCAATAGGGATTCGGATAATGAAATGGCTCCCCTTCGGACATGAAATTGATGTTGGTGGCTAAAGGTGTATGGGCAGGTGTCACGACCAGATTTGAGCCTCTACTCATCCGATTCACGATGCAAGTGCGGAAATCATGCATCGTGATCATCCACGGACCAATTTACATTGCAGATTTGTGGGTCTGAAACTCAAGAACACACACACTCAGTATTTGCTCTCCTGGATGCTATGAAATGACTCAGTTACTAGGGTTTCCTCATAATGATACCATCTAGAGAGCACATATGTAAATGCACAGAATACAAGACAGAATT
This sequence comes from Deinandra increscens subsp. villosa, assembly GCA_039602395.1. Classification (NCBI taxonomy): domain Eukaryota; kingdom Viridiplantae; phylum Streptophyta; class Magnoliopsida; order Asterales; family Asteraceae; genus Deinandra; species Deinandra increscens. The sequence continues at coordinate 1,835,782 of JBCNJP010000020.1, read as the reverse complement.
TATTGAATTCAGCAAAACATTCCAATTATGGAAGAACATCGTTAAAAAGAAACAAGATCGTATAAAACACTTAACAAGATCGTTTAAGAGCAAACTCAACAAGATCGCCAAACAAAGTCATTAAGTGTTAGACAAGATCGTAATGAACAAAACAAGATCGTTAAGCACACAATAGAACAAGATCGCTAAACAAGATCATCATGTGCAAAACAACATCGTTAATACTTAATCAACATCACTAAGGCAAACAAGATCCTAAAGCACTAACAACATCGTTAAGTCTAGGTGAACATCGTTAAGCACACAGAGAAGATCGTTAACCTGTGAACAAGATCGTTAAGAATCAGAAGTAACAAGATCGTTAAAGTCAAGAACATCATTAAGGTAGAAACAAGATCGTTAAGATATATAATCGAGATCGTTGAGTACAAAACAACATCGTAAATAATAAACAAAACAACATCGTTTAAAACACTCTTAATGATCTTCTTTCTATACTTAGTCAAATTCTTGAACTCTTCTGCAATCTTTAGATCTTCAGGATGTCTTCACCAGTAAGGCTCAACGGTGAAGAGTTTGAGTTACCACCAACCAAAGATAGGTCTAACAAATTCCCCCTTTGGTGGCAATACATACATCTTGAAACATCACTAACTGATTTGACCCAGCAGCCTCAGCAGGAACCTCCAGAACTTCCTAGCAACATTCTGATTCTCAGGAGCAAGGCAAGTTATGTGAGTCACCCAGAGGTAGAACAGGTCTTCTCTCTTGAATTTCTTCAAGTTCGGGTAGTGCCGCAACATGATCATCCTATCACGACCTCTGGTGATGTAGCTAATCCCTTTTCCACCCATAAACTAGTATCTCACCCCAGCCAGTGACTATGTAGTCATCTTTCCGGCATTGATGAACTACTAGCACCACCATCCCAAAAAAAGCAGGAAGTAATTCACATCAACTACCTCATAAGGTTTTAGTTATGTGGGTATAGTCTCTAGATAACCATAGAAGATCCACTTTAGATAACTCTCTGATAACAATCTTAGCTCAATAGCAGCAAACAGCCTAAGAGTCACAACATTCTCTCTTTCAATAACCAACTCATGTGTAAGTTTTTTGTAGTACCAACTTCGGATCGAATGCGTTGTTTGATTGACATGGATTTTCTTTTTCTTCACATCCGCACCAATATGTAGAATGATACTTTTGTGAGGAACCGCAACACGCTTCTCCTCAAACCTATTATGTTCCTTCAGTTCAGCCTCCTCGGATTGGCGGTTAATCCTAACAGCACGAGCATCTTTGATGTAATCCTGTGCATGTCTTCCTTTCGTATCATACGTGTGGTTGATTATATCCAGCCAAGCAAGTGGTTTAAGTTCCCAAGAAAACATCTTCGAATGATCATTAATAGTAGCGAAGAATTGTACGTAATTGTTCCTTCTTTTCATGATAAATGCATTAAACTCCAGATCAAACTTCCAGCCCAATATTTTCATTCCATCAGTGATCGCTGAGTCGGCAGGCATCTTCTTAAGATTCTTTGCAGTAAACTGCAACGTAGCTTTAGTTTTTGGTGCCATTTCTTCCCACTCATCGACCAAAGTAGCACTATCCTTTTTTCTGTGAAATTCAACCCGTGCCTTTTCTCGTTCCTCAATAGCCTTGAGCTTTGCTTTACTGTCTTCCTTCATGTATTGCTTTACCAATTTCCAAAGACCACGTAACTAATTTCGGATATAGCTCTTCCTATCCACATTCCGGGTAGACATATCCGCCGTTTCCCACGCAAAAACATCCACGCTTTGCATTAACAACCAAGATATTGTCCGCTTTGGCAGCCGGCATGCCCTTAGGCATCCGTCCCTCACGGTTTTAAAACGCGTCTTGGTGGAGAAGGTATCCACACCCTTATAAAGGCATGCTTAGTTCCCCTCCCCACCGATGTGGGATGTTACAATCCTCCCCCCTTAGGGGACCAGCGTCCTCGCTGGCACACTGGCCGAAGACCGGCTCTGATACTGTCACACCCCATCTACAACGTCTTTCCCACGGGGTCATGACTTCATGGATCATCAACACAAGTTACATTGAACAACACTGTATGAATTTGAAATGACATTTTTGTAATAAAATGTCACAACCATAAAGGTTACATATAAATTGTATAAATTTGCGGAAGCTAAGTGGAATGAAAACGTCTTGAAATATGACATGAACATAACAATGAATGTCCCAAAAGATGAACTCCTAGCATGATGACACTTGAATGCATGCCCAAAATTTCCTAATCCCAATAATCAGTTACCTAAGAAATACATGCTTAAAATGGTCAACAAAAATGTTGGTGAGTTCACAGGTTTGTATTATATTGTATGCAAAAATAATTTGAAATGGACAACAATAACTACTTTCCATGACCTGTGCTGTACATGCACAACTAACCATTACCATGAGTCACTGGAACCGACGCTTGACTGAATAAATGCCCTCGTGCAACATGTTATCACTGACATGAGCATGTAAATTAGGCCAATAATGTACCCGTTTTGGCCTACAACCAAAGTTAGCGCAACTAACGCGGGTAGGGTTTGTCCGGACCGATAGTACTATCCATCATTACCTCGCTTGGTAACATAATTAACAGTCCAGTTGTGAAGGCACTTAATGTGATATGTAAACGGTCTCAGGTAATCGGTGTGTATCATAAAAGTAAATCGTGTCCAGATGAAATTGTAATTGAAATGCATGTAATTCTCCCCCAAGGTAAACAATGTAAAAGGGGCCGTGAAACTCACCTGAAGCTGTGAGTGATGAACTGTATGTAGCAATGAAATGTATGCCGACCTAGCGTGCCCTAAAACAGTTTTTAGACACCTATGGTCTCAGTATGTGAATATAAGTAAGTAGGTGATGTAACCTTTCACCCAACACTACTCAGGTTGCATGTGATTTGTAAAACGTTCGGGATGACACGTTCGTGATTTGTATACGTGTACTGAAATATAAATATATATAAGACGCTCAGAACTATATATCCTATGTATGAAGTTTATGAACACTTTGACCTGACTCGACTTGACTTACGTTGTGTAATGAAATAAATATATTTAATATATTGGTACTAATGTATTTTCCAAGAGTTAGTCAAATAGCAAAAAAAAAATAACACATTTAAATATTATAACTCTAAAAAATACATTTTTCTTGTTTGGTGTCGGTTTTAGAAACCGAATATCGGCGGTTGACATTACTTAACCCGATAAGTTGTGAAAACGACATTTAACACCGTTTGGACTTGTTAGAGGCCAAATTGGATCCGTTAGGTCCAATATTGTATTTCCAAGTCCAAAATATGTTTTAAAGGCCCAGTACTCTGTTTTAGGCCCGAATTCTATTTTAAAGCCCAACTTTATATATTTTAGCCCAAAACCTTTATTTAAGCCCTAAACACGTTTTATTTACCCATTATTAATTTAGGCAAATTTTTATAAAGTGCTAGTGTATAATAGTATAAAAACGTATATATACCTACACGAACAAATATTATTATTTATTTTTAAACGACCCGGCTAACTCATATAATTTCAAATTAACCAAAATTAACCATTTCGAGCCCAATACTGTCAACCAACATTTATATATATTTTGTAACATAAATTTTATAACAAAAACATTTATGTAAGCTCCACAAATTATCATAAGCTACTATTTTATCAAGCTTTCAAATATCATAAAACATCATTTCATGTTATGAACTTCATGTCACCCGACAAGTCAACAAAAGTCAAACTAACCGTTTCGACTTGTTTAACCAACTTTTCATATTTTATATGGTTCACTAACATATTAAAATACCATTTTCAATATCTAAACACATATTACACAACATACCACCAACTTAAACCATTTGAACCATCGTCTATGTTTTTCATCATCTTGTCTTGAAACCGAGCTTTTCTTAAGCAACAAAACCTTATATTTTTATATCACATGCATTTGTAGTGTGAAAGGTTCATCAAACTACTAGATCTAAAATCATAAACGATAAGTTTAACAAAGGTGAAAAACATGAAAGAAAAGTGGGTTTTCTCACGTAAACAAGTGACGATGTCGAAGGAGGGAACGAAGGTACTCGACCACCACTTTGTAACAATCGATCTAGGACCTGAGAATGCTTCCAAATATTCGAAAATAAGTTGCCTTCGCAGCTGTACCGAAACAGTGTAGAAAACAGAAAATAAGTGAGTTTTTGGAGTCGAAACGGGTCCGAACGGGGGTGTTTTCGGGGCTGTTTTGTAACCGAAACGAAAGAGGGTCGAGGGGTGAGTTATATACCTGAAATACATGAGTCCAGGGGCTGAGATCTAGGTCGAAAATCTGCTGAATTGCTGCTGTGTCGAGACAGTGAAAACAGTGAATAAATATGGGTTTTCGGTGAAGAATTTCGCTAGTTTCAGGGCTGTTTTGTAACCGAAACGAAAGGGGGTCAAGAGGTGAGTTATATACATGTCATATGAGTGTTTTATAGGACAGAAAAATGGAACCGAAAGACTGCGAAAAGGCTGCTGCGAACTGGGTCAGAAAACTGGGTCGAAAATGGGGTTTTCGGTTATGATTTTATGTGGTGAACTGAGGGCGTTTGCTGCTGCGATTCTGGGGTGTAAACCAGCAGAATTTTAGGGGTGTTTTAAGTCCCAAAGTGAGTGCAAAGAAAGCTTGGTTCTGCTGATCAAAACAGTGAACAATGAACCAAAGGAAAATGGGTTTTTGGGTGTTTTTCGGGCTGCAAATCGCACCTTCTTGCTGCTGTGTTTGAGCAGCGAACTAGGGGGTTTATGGGGTGTGTTTTGGTCTAAAAATGTGCTTAAGGTGGGGGTGTTAAGGGCTGAGAAAAATGTGAGTTAGTGAAGCCATGGTTGTGAGTATCTTTTAGAGGTTTTTATGAAGATGAAGAGGGGGTTAAAGGTGGCCTATGATGGAGAAAAATGGGCTGTGATTTCAGCGATTTTGTGGGGGTTTTAGGAAGGCTTACAAGTCGATCAGTTCTTGGTGTTAGAAGAATCAAGTGTAATGGAGCTATGGGTTTAAAACCGTAAGTTAGGGTGATGGCATGAGATGTCTTGATCATTCCCCTTCATTTAGAAAGAAAAACACCAATGGGAGGTGCTTTAAGAAGAAAGCATCTTAGATGCTTTTTATGTGTGCATGTTTGTTACATATAAAGATGATAGGTAGTCTATGAACATGACATGGGAGGAGGAAAATGAGGTGGCCATCTTGTTTTCTCTACAGGCCAACTTAAATAAATCAAATGGTACTTGTATGAAAAACAAGTCAACTCTTTCCCCTTTTTCTTTGAACATTTCAAATTTGGTTTCTTCAAGGAGAGGGAGTGGGATTTGAAGAATATGGATGTATGTTGAGTGGTACTTTTATTAAGTGGGTGTTTATTGGGTTGTTTTCGTGATAACCGAGTATGTTTCGAGTATAGCGGGTATAAAATAAAATGGACAAAATTATTCTTTTTATTAAAACAACTTTAATAAAAGTAGTATTTGATATTGATTTGGTTCATTTGTGATAGTTGTGTACGTTTAGACCCAACTAAATAATAGTAATGCACGAAACGTTCGCGTTAAAATAAAATGAAACGTAAATATATTTTTAATCACTAAAATATACTTATAGGCATTAATATTTATCAAAATATTTATCTCACCTATTATGGAGAATGTCATGAACATTCGTGTGCCGGTTAGACCGCGTGTGTGACCCTGTAATTTATTAAACTACGAATGCATGATATGGATATGCTATGTCATGCAACGCGTTAATGCATGCGAATTGAACTTATGGAATATGTAATGTATACTCATTGGATACATCGGAAATGGAAAAATAACCTGGTATTTTCGAGGGTTGTCACATACTCCCCCTGTTGAAAAGAATTTCGTCCCGAAATTCAATCTGCGTCAACTATTGTAGGTGCAATCTTGGATAATTATGGACACCTACACCTCATATGATCCTCCTGTTCCCAAGTAAACTCTAGTCCTCGTATCGAGTCCTAGCCTACATGTACTATAGGAATGCGGTTATGTATCATTATCTTGAATTTGCGACCCACAATTCCAATGGGTTCCAGTGTGAAATGAAATAGTCATGCCATCAATAGTAGCCTACAGTAATGCTAAATGCCTTCAGCCAAGCTGGGGGTGTTTATCATGATAGGCATCTCAATAGAAGGAATTCTGAACTTTTGGAGTTTAGACCAGGTATGATCACTCACACAATAGGGTTTGCCAGGATTCGCATGCACTACAAATTACGATTATGTGTACACCCATAATAGTGATTTGCCTTGCATGATCACCCTAGAATTTTCCTATTTTAAGTTCTCGGTTCTGTCGAGGTGTGTGACGAGTGTTTTATCCCATAAACACTCATTTAGATACGACACGTGAAAGTGTTATGAATACCACCATGTTCCTGTGGTAACTAGAGTCCGTAAGCTACAAGATAATCCTAGCCATGATTCAGAAGGTCCAATTTGTCAAAATGGATAACTGCTTTTCAAGGAGAGACCTGGAGCGTAACCTTGTCTCCCACATGAGATTTTAATGTTTACGTCTTCTTTGAGTTTGTCTCATCTCTCTGTAGTCTCACGAATGATTCCTAGACCAGTGGGTTGGCTATTCCCCAACCACTGGCCAACAAATCGGTGATTGGCACTTCTTCCCATAAAATGCCTCGAATGGTGCAACCTGTATACTCGTGTGATAGCGCTATTATTGTAGGAAAATTTAGTCAACGGTAGGCGAACATCCAAAGGTTACCGAAATTAATCGCACACGCTCGGAGCATATCCACCAGTGTCTAAATGGTTCTCCCGCTCTTGCACTTCGTCTGTGGATGATAGGTTGCACTCATATCCAGGTGTGTACTCAACGCCTTTTGCAATGATTGTCAAAAATCAGAAAGTGAATTGGCTATCACGACAAAAAATTGATGGGAGTGATACTCCATGCCTTGAGGCAACCTCCTTGAAATAGATTCTAGTCAAATTTTCGATCTTATCGTTTTCCTTAATCAATAAGAAATGTGCGGACTTCGTCAACTGATTGGCAGTTACCCAAATGTGTCATATCTACCAGAGGTCTTAGGTAATTTTGTTATGTAGTCCATAGAGATATGTTCTTCCTTCAATTGTGGGATCTCGGGCCGATGCAACAAACCTCACGGCTTCCGGTATTCTGTTTTGAATTTTGAACATGTCAGATACTTGGTAACATAGGTGGCAATGTTAGTCTTCATGTTTGGCCACCAATAGTGTTCTTTAAGGTCTTGGTACGTCTTGTCCAATCTGGGTGAATCGAGTAACTAGACTTGTGTGCTTCCTCCATTACTAGATCCCTTAGATTCCTAAAGCTCGGTACCCAAATCCGATTCATGAAGTAGCGGGTATCATCGGATTTAACCTCAAACTATTTGTCCATACCCCGTAACGATTCATCTTTAAGATTAGGTTCCTTGAGTGTTTCTAGTTGAGCCTGACGAATATGGCCTGTAAGGTTTGTTTGAATGGTCATTCCTAGAGCTCGTACTCTTAGAATTCTTGGTCCTCTCCTTCCTGCTCAAGGCATCTGCCACTGCGTTTGCCTTACCAGGATGATATCTGATTTCACAGTCGTAAGCGTTAAGCAGTTCGACCCATCTACGTTGTCTCATGTTGAGCTCCTTCAGATCGAGTATATGTTGGAGACTTTTGTGGTCAATGAGAATAGTGCACTTGGTACCATATAGATATTGTCTTAAAATCTTGAGTGCAAAAAGACTACAAATCCTAATTCCAAACCATGGGTGGTGTAGTCCTTCTCTTGCACACTTAATTGTCGTGATGATTAAGCGATAACCTTGGTCTGTTGCATCAATACACAACCAATTCCTTGATGTGGCGCGTTATAGTACACCACGAATCCATCTGTCATTTCTGGTAGAGATATAATGGGTGTACTGCATAACTTTTGCTTCAGCAACTAGAAAGCAGTTTCCTGCATGTCTCCCCAATCAATCTATTTAACCTTTTGGGTCAAGGCCCTTAACGGTTGGGCTATATTCGAAAAGTTCTCGATAAACAGTTTATAGTAACTAGCCAACCCTCGGTAGAAGTGTTGGGTGCCTCCCAGTCCTTGATTGCTTCTGTCCTGGATGTGTTTACATGAACACTTTGCTCATCGGCCACGTAACCAAGAAACTGTACTTCGCTAATCTAGAATTCGCGCTTGGAAAACTTAGCGTACAACTTCTCGTTCTTCAGAAACTCCAATATCAACTTAAGATGATAAGTATGCTCCTCCTGATTGGGTGAGTAGATCAAAATTTCATCAATGAAGACAATTACGAAATTGTCGAGATAGGGCTTGCACACCTTGTTCATGAGGTCCATGAACACAACTGGTGCATTGGTTAGCCCAAATGGCATGACCATGAATTCGTAATGACCATAACGAGTCCGAAAACGTTCTTGGAAATGTATTCCTCTTGAATTCGTAGCTGAATATATTCTGAACGAAAGCCAGTCTTCAAATAGTAACTGGATCCTTATAGCTTGTCGAACAAGTCATTGATTCTTGGGCGGGGGTACCGGTTCTTGACAGTGAGTTTGTTCAACTCTCGGTAATTGATACACATCCAAAAGATCCCTCCTTCTTTTGAAAAAAATATGACCATGACTCCGCACGGTGAGGAAATCGGTCGAATAAAAACCTTGTCTAATAGTTCTTGCAACTGGTTAGACAACTCCTGCATTTCAACGGTGCGAGTCTATATGGTGACCGTGCAACCGGTGTGGCTCCTCGAACCAAGTCAGTTTAAACTCGACTTGTCTTAATGGCGGGAGTCTAGGTAAGTCTTCAGGTAAGATTTCTGGATAGTCTCGGACGGCCGGTATGTCTTCTAACTTCTTTTCCTCAACTTTCCTTTCTGCTACATGGGCCAAGATCGCATGATACCCTTTTCGTAAATACCTTCGGGCTTCATGCATGAAATAGTTTTAGCATTGAATTGTTCCTCTCTCCTTGTATCAAGAGTGTTTCATCGTTTGCAGGTGGTATACGAATGATGTTCTTCTGGTAAACAATCTTCGCTTGAATCTTTGATAACCATTCCATCCTAATCACTACGTCGAAGCTTCCAAGTGTTACCGGTAGTGAGTCGATGTTGTATGAATAGTCTACTAGGTTTAGAATGCATCCTTGTAATATCTTATCATTCTCAATCAGCTTACCGTTGGCTAACCCATCATGATGTTCGATCCCTGGTGTGTCTCTACGTTCACGACTACATATTCTGTTCGGCGAGCATTATCCTCATTTGCATTCAGATTTGGGAAATCCCTGTAGAAATCCCTCGCCTCCCCACATTCATAGCAGGTTGGGTAGCTCCGATGTTGGTTGCGGTGGTTATTAGTGCTGTAACCATTATTGAACGAGAGACCTGAGCACTATGACCGATCTCCTGATACTTCTGGCACCTGGCACTTCACATGCCTCGTTGTGATGGGGACTGCATTTCTTGCATTTTAACAGGGAACCGATGTATACGCTCCATTGGTTTCTCTTGTTGTTCAGACTGTGCTGCAACAAATGCCTTCATAGTTTTAGGTGCCTTCTGGTTCTGAGATGATTGACCCTGACTTGATATCATGTCTCCCCTTGTTGTCATTCTTCACAAATGTACTTTCCTGTCCGTTATGCCATGAGGCACCCTTTGATCGGCAAGGTGATGTGAAGGACTAATGAAACTCTGAATTGTACTCGGTTCTGCTGATGTACCTATCCTTTGAATTCTGGTGCCAATTCCCAAGATGTACTGTTCAATCTTCCTATATTCTTGTATCACAGCTGTTGGACACAACCTGCAGATTCGTGGAATCGGTTCGTGTAACCCACCACATTAGCTTCCGTTATCAGAAGACTCTAAAACTCCTTCTCAGCTTATGTAGTTTGTAACGAGAACAATACTCCTTCCTTAGCATTGAATCGCCTCTGGCCTTTCCGAGTTGGTGATGCATTGAACGGAGCTCCTAGTCATTCTGATAACCACCCTCCTTAACCGTAGTAAACATCTGTTAAAGCTGGGTTGATGGTGATCCGTGACCTCCACAGCTTAATCCTAGAGATCCTCAGCATCGGTTTGAATGATATGGAGTGTGATTGTGAAAGTCATAGCTTGCCACTAGAACGGGCGCAACTTACTTTACAAAAGTGCCAATCAGCGGCAGTGACGAGGCGGCGCGAGATGACTCACCCTACTCAGTAGTAGAGGGTATTCTCTCCATACACTCCCATTCTCGCTGAGTGTCGACATGCCTTTTGTCGGGTAGTGAAGATATCATTGTTCTGAAGCTCTCCTCGAAAGATAAGGAGTATCTGTAATGTACAATGGTGGGAGTGGACTCATCTTAGTTGTTGTCCTTGGCTGTAATGTCATCGACGCCCTCCTCGGCGTTAGTCTCGTAAGTGAGATCAAATGTAGGTGACGTATTTGTCACAAGGCATATTGTATATCCAATGACATAAGTATGTAAATGTATGTAATGAGATGAAATGAAGTGGCTAATGAACTACAGGTATAGTTTCGGCCGACTAATGCAACCTAGTTCGCTATAACTGTGGCTCTGATACCAATCTGTCACACCCCATCCACAACGGCTTTCCCGCGGGGTCATGACTTCATGGATCATCAACACAAGTTACATTGAACAACACTGTATGAATTTGAAAGGACATTTTTGTAATAAAATGTCACAACCATAAAGGTTAAATATAAATTGTATAAATTTACGGAAGCTAAGTGGAATGAAAACGTCTTGAAATATGACATGAACATAACAATGAATGTCCCAAAAGATGAACTCCTAGCATGATGACACTTGAATGCATGCCCAAAATTTCCTAATCCCAATAATCAGTTACCTAAGGAATACATGCTTAAAATGGTCAACAAAAATGTTGGTGAGTTCACAGGTTTGTATTATATTGTATGCAAAAATAATTTGAAATGGACAACAATAACTACTTTCCATGACCTGTGCTGTACATGCACAACTAACCATTACCATGAGTCACTGGAACCGACGCTTGACTGAATAAATGCCCTCGTGCAACATGTTATCACTGACATGAGCATGTAAATTAGGCCAATAATGTACCTGTTTGGGCCTACAACCAAAGTTAGCGCAACTAACGCGGGTAGGGTTTGTCCGAACCGATAGTACTATCCATCATTACCTCGCTTGGTAACATAATTAACAGTGCAGTTGTGAAGGGACTTAATGTGATATGTAGACGGTCTCAGGTAATCGGTGTGTATCATAAAAGTAAATCGTGTCCAGATGAAATTGTAATTGAAATGCATGTAATTCTCCCCCAAGGTAAACAATGTAAAAGGGGCCGTGAAACTCACCTGAAGCTGTGAGTGATGAACTGTATGTAGCAATGAAATGTATGCCGACCTAGCGTGCCCTAAAACAGTTTTTAGACACCTATGGTCTCAGTATGTGAATATAAGTAAGTAGGTGATGTAACCTTTCACCCAACACTACTCATGTTGCATGTGATTTGTAAAACGTTCGGGATGACACGTTCGTGATTTGTATACGTGTACTGAAATATAAATATATATAAGACGCTCAGAACTATATATCCTATGTATGAAGTTTATGAACACTTTGACCTGACTCGACTTGACTTACGTTGTGTAATGAAATAAATATATTTAATATATTGGTACTAATGTATTTTCCAAGAGTTAGTCAAATAGCAAAAAAAAAAATAACACATTTAAATATTATAACTCTAAAAATACATTTTTCATGTTTGGTGTCGGTTTTAGAAACCGAATACCGGCGGTTGACATTACTTAACCCGATAAGTTGTGAAAACGACATTTAACACCGTTTGGACTTGTTAGAGGCCAAATTGGATCCGTTAGGTCCAATATTGTATTTCCAAGTCCAAAATAGGTTTTAAAGGCCCAATACTCTGTTTTAGGCCCGAATTCTATTTTAAAGCCCAACTTTATATATTATAGCCCAAAACCTTTATTTAAGCCCTGCCCTAAACACATTTTATTTACCCAAAATTAATTTAGGCAAATTTTTATAAAGTGCTAGTGTATAATAGTATAAAAACGTATATATACATACACGAACAAATATTATTATTTTTTTTAAACGACCCGGCTAACTCATATAATTTCAAATTAACCAAAATTAACCATTTCGAGCCCAATACTGTCAACCAACATTTATATATATTTTGTAACATAAATTTTATAACAAAAACATTTATGTAAGCTCCACCAATTATCATAAGCTACTTTTTATCAAGCTTTCAAATATCATAAAACATCATTTCATGTTATGAACTTCATGTCACCCGACAAGTCAACAAAAGTCAAACTAACCGTTTCGACTTTTTTAACCAACTTTTCATATTTTATATGGTTCACTAACATATTAAAATATCATTTTCAATATCTAAACACATATTACACAACATACCACCAACTTAAACCATTTGAACCATCGTCTATGTTTTTCATCATCTTGTCTTAAAACCGAGCTTTTTTTAAGCAACAAAACCTTATATTTTTATATCACATGCATTTGTAGTGTGAAAGGTTCATCAAACTACTAGATCTAAAATCATAAACGATAAGTTTAACAAAGGTGAAAAACATGAAAGAAAAGTGGGTTTTCTCACGTAAACAAGTGACGATGTCGAAGGAGGGAACGAAGGTACTCGACCACCACTTTGTAACAATCTATCTAGGACCTGAGAATGCTTCCAAATATTCGAAAATAAGTTGCCTTCGCAGCTGTACCGAAACAGTGTAGAAAACAGAAAATAAGTGAGTTTTTGGAGTCGAAACGGGTCCGAACGGGGGTGTTTTCGGGGCTGTTTTGTAACCGAAACGAAAGAGGGTCGAGGGGTGAGTTATATACCTGAAATACAAGAGTCCAGGGGCTGAGATCTAGGTCAAAAATCTGCTGAATTGCTGCTGTGTCGAGACAGTGAAAACAGTGAATAAATATGGGTTTTCGGTGAAGAATTTCGCTAGTTTCAGGGCTGTTTTGTAACCGAAACGAAAGGGGGTCAAGAGGTGAGTTATATACATGTCATATTAGTGTTTTAGGACAGAAAAATGGAACTGAAAGACTGCTAAAAGGCTGCTTCGAACTGGGTCAGAAAACTGGGTCGAAAATGGGGTTTTTGGTTATGATTTTATGTGGTGAACTGAGGGCGTTTGCTGCTGCGATTCTGGGGTGTAAACCAGCAGAATTTTAGGGGTGTTTTAAGTCCCAAAGTGAGTGCAAAGAAAGCTTGGTTCTGCTGATCAAAACAGTGAACAAAGAACCAAAGGAAAATGGGTTTTTGGGTGTTTTTCGGGCTGCAAATCGCACCTTTTTGCTGCTGTGTTTGAGCAGCGAACTAGGGGGTTTATGGGGTGTGTTTTGGTCTAAAAATGTGCTTAAGGTGGGGGTGTTAAGGGCTGAGAAAAACGTGAGTTAGTGAAGCCCTGGTTGTGGGTATCTTTTAGAGGTTTTTATGAAGATGAAGAGGGGGTTAAAGGTGGCCTATGATGGAGAAAAATGGGCTGTGATTTCAGCGATTTTGTGGGGGTTTTAGGAAGGCTTACAAGTCAGTTCTTGGTGTTAGAAGAATCAAGTGTAATGGAGCTATGGGTTTAAAACCGTAAGTTAGGGTGATGGCATGAGATGTCTTGATCATTCCCCTTCATTTAGAAAGAAAAACAACAATGGGAGGTGCTTTAAGAAGAAAGCATCTTAGATGCTTTTTATGTGTGCATGTTTGTTACATATAAAGATGATAGGTAGTCTATGAACATGACATGGGAGGAGGAAAATGAGGTGGCCATCTTGTTTTCTCTACCAACTTAAATAATAGTAACGCACGAAACGTTCGCGTTAAAATAAAATGAAACGTAAATATATTTTTAATCACTAAAATATACTTATAGGCATTAATATTTATCAAAATATCTATCTCACCTATTATGGAGAACGTCATGAAAATTCGTGTGCCGGTTAGACCGTGTGTGTGACCCTGTAATTTACTAAACTACGAATGCATGATATGGAATATGTAATGTATACTCATTGGATACGTCGGAAATGGAAAAATAACTTGGTATTTCCGAGGGTTGTCACAGATACCTTCTATAACAGCCTAGACCCGTCACAACCAAGATATTGTCCGCTTTGGCAGCCGGCATGCCCTTAGGCATCCGTCCCTCACGGTTTTAAAACGCGTCTTGGTAGGAGAGGTATCCACACCCTTATAAAGCAGTGCTTAGTTCTCCTCCTCACCAATGTGGGATGTTACAGATGGTATCAGAGCCAGTCGTCGGCCAGTGTGCCAGCGAGGACGCTGGTCCCCTAAGGGGGAGGATTGTAACATCCCACATTGGTGAGGAGGAGAACTAAGCACTGCTTTATAAGGGTGTGGATACCTCTCCTACCAAGATGCATTTGAAAACCGTGAGGGACGGTGATGAGTCGCTTAAAAGTCTATCTTATTTCACATTAATCACCCCTTGATTGCACCAATATGGGTATAAATTATAGTGACGTGTGATATAATTGGTGTTGAGTATATTATGAAAAGAGTAAGCTAATTAAGTTAAAATTGATACGAGTAAATCTAAACGTCATTCTTATATATTATTATTTTCATTTCTTATTGTTAACTTTATTAGTAATATGTTTGTTTGGCATTTTGGCTTATAAAGATGACGTAATCATGTTTTTTTTAGTGGCCGGACAATGCGCAAGATTAAAAAGGGTTAAACTTAAAAAAACTAAACTAAACAAATTGTTGAATAAATGGCAGGTGCTTACGTGAGGGTTAAATGAAGTCAGATGGGTTACACAATTAATTTTGGCCGGGCTACATGAAAGAAATCAAAAATTCATTCACGTGGACTTGGCCCACATGTTGATCAATAAAAAGGTCTCAACAATTGAAGAGAGGACTGACTTTCGACCGGGAGAGATTTCGGACGGCAATTAGGAGGTCAGCAGCCGCCTTGGCCGCTGGACGCAAGTTCGGAAGGAACCAGAGACAAATTTTCTTATTGTTTTTTTTACATCTTTTTCATGTGTTTTTTTTCAAGGATGCTAGGCTAAACTCTTCTTGATTACTTGGGTGAACGGTTAGTGTTTATTGTTTTCAATCTAGGGTTTCTTAATGTTAGATAGAATTGTGATCTGTGACAATCATCGATTCTAGTGTTTGTTTGATCAATTGATTCTGATTGTTTGTCGTGTACGTACCCCCCGCTCCCGGACTACCTCTCTGAGCATAGCTCTAGGACTATACATAGTATGTGCAAGATAAATAATTGTTTGGGTTGGTTAAATAAGAACACAATCATGTCTATGTGATTTCTAGGCTAGATTCCCGACGAGAGAAACTAGTAATTCGCTAACCCGGATCCTAAGTAATTGCTTTTTAGTAATATAAGAAAAATCCATCAATTGCTAGTTAGATAATTTAGTGTTAATCAATTTAGTGTTAAGGTAATCAAACTCAATCAAAACAGCTAAGAGGCAACTTTTTATATTTTCAGTATTTAGGTTTAGTTTAGTTAATCTAGGTTAGTGACAGTAATTTAGATTAAGTCATTAGAATCGCTAATAACCACCAACTCCCTTGGTTCGATACCCTAGCTTGCCCTACTACAGTTTAAGTTAGGTATTTGTGTAGCGGTCACGACACCCGTTATTAAATTGGCGCCGTTGCCGGGGAGTACGTGCGCTTGTTAGTGATTTTAGTTTTTTTTAGTTAGTTTTTTTGTTTTGTTCATTTTTCTGAAAACCAAAAAAAAAATTGTTTCTGCAATTTTAGTTTTTCTTGTCTAGTCATAAAAAAAAAAACCAAAAAGATTTTTTTTTTATTTTTCTGCAATTTTAATTTTTATTAGATTTGTTTAATTTCGAAAAAAGAAAAAAAAAAGGGTTTCATAAAAATTGTCTAGATTGCTAGTCGTCGATTCCATTGCATCTATTTTATCATTTAGATCAGAGCTACGCAATTGGTTTCGTGTTTGTGATTGTTTGCAGAAATGGTAAAAGAAGACAAGTGTTACAACTGTGGGAGTTATTATCATCGAATCAAGTTTTGTCCAACATTGCCTAGCGGGATCAGAATCGCAGAGGATTCAGAAGACGAGGAGGAGTACGAAGACTCATGTATATATTCTCAATATCAAAGACCGTCTTCATATAATCAGGGATATTCTCAATCCATGAATTATAATTATTTAAATCATAATACATATCCATATAATAATAATTATAATTCTAACTTTACTTCAGTTGCAGGTTATGAGGATGGATTTGGGAATAATTACTCTCAACCAGCATATGACGTTCAACAGGATTTTGAGGATTTTGACCAAGGGTATCCCCAGTACCCCCAATATCAGCCTGAACAAAATTACAATCAAGGGGGCTACGACCAAGACAGATACATTCAGGGATACGACCAAGGTTACTATCAGGATGAATATCAGAGTGGCTCGTATGATTATGTGGATCCACAATATGATCAGGAGGAAGAAAGTAATGCTCAACTTAGTGCTCAGTTGAGTGTAGTGATGGAAATGCTGGATTCCCTCATCGAGGGCCAAAAGGATTTAGAGAAAAAGTTTGATATCCAAGACGCAAGGCACGAGGCATTGTCAAAGCAAGTGGCACAACTGGCGGAAGACATGGCCAATCAAGAAATTGAATTTTGGGAACAACCGCCAGAAGAAGAATTAGATAAAGATATATGTTTATCAGAACCGAAAGAAGAAGAAGTTTGGGAGGCGACTAATGTGGTGATTGAGGAGGTTGAGCGAGAAGAGGTACCTTCAGAGGTTAAGGTTGTTGAGGAGGTAGCATTAGAGGTTGAGAGTTGCGTGGAACAAGCGGGGTGCAAGATTTTGGTTGAAGATGTAGTTGATGAGCAAGAGGTTGAGATCCCGACAGGTACTTCTAATTTTCATTCTTTATTTATTGTGCAGGTGACTGGGGAAAAACCAGTAAGAAAGAGGAAGGTGGAGGAAGTTGATGTTGGGCACATGCCACCCAAGAAACTCCGCCGTGATGATGTAGATGTGCCACGTGTGCAAGTGCAAGTTTGGATGCATCATATCAATCATCGAGCACATGTGGGCAACTCGGCAGGTAAGTGTTCGATCCATGAAAAATTTGGTTTTAATTTTCAATTTAATATATTTCACTTGTCGAGTCTAAAAGGAGAATTTAAGAGGCGTGTGAACTACCGAGCCTTCATCGGTAATGTGCTTGGAAAATGTGGGTTGATAAAGATGAAAAAACGAGTCAAATACCGAGCATTTATCGGTAACGTGGTCGGTAAATGTGGACTGAAGCCACTGTGAGCAGAGAAGGAGGGTCTGGCTGAAGACCGTAAATTTAGCGCTTTTTGGGAGGCAACCCAGTGGTATGTTTTTTTTTATTTTTATTTGTTTTATTTTTTTTTGTTTTGTGTGGTTTTGTGTTTTTGTGTTTTTCAGGAATTGGACGGGTTTTGGGTAATGTAATTGAGCAAAATGAGGATTCCAGGTATGTGTAGGTTTATATATATATTGGAACTTTTGTTGCCTTCAGCAGTCAGAATTTTTGCTTTATTTTATTGCTCGAATCCGGTACGTTTCCTATTTATATTTCTTTTTATTTCTTTCTTTTATTTCTTATTTATTTTTCGTTGTTCTTTTTAACACATTGGGGACAATGTGTCACTCAAGTGTGGGGAGGGGAATAACGCATTTAGTGTGTTTATTTTTGTGTGTTTTAAAAAAAAATTCCAAAAAAATAAATAAATAAAAAATAAAAAAAATTGAAAAATGTCTTTGGAATAACTTGCAAATCATGGAAAATGATAGAAAAATTGGGAATCGGTTTTCAATCAAAATAGAGAAAGAAAAGGGAAAAGTGGTAGAAAAGGAGAGAATGAAAAACATGGCTAATCTGTGATGTGTCGGTAGGCCCAACTGACCTAGGAATAGCTTAAAATGCCCATTGTGTTTATTGTTGTATAAATATGTAATTAAATCAGTCTGCTAGTGGGTTCTCACTTTAGGGGTGATAGGGAGATCGAAACTGATGATTAGGAGGAAAGAGACCTTTTTGAATTAGAGACTTATATATCCTCAGAATAACCTGGCACGTTATGATCTTTTTGCGAAAGCAAATCCGAGAAATAACGGCGCCCCATCTTTCCATCTTTGAGCATATTAGGTAATAAACTGGTTAATGAATTAGAGTGAAGGGACAAAATACTCATGTACGAACTAAGGATAGTATCCCGTGGTAAGTGCCTCTGATGATGTTCCGGATCTCGCGGACAAAATACTCACGTATGATCTCGGGGGTAAGACCTTGTGAGAAAATGCCTCTGATGATGTCCGTTGGTAATAATAGTTAAAATGGACCAATTATTAAAAAAAAAAAAAAAAAAAAGAAAAAGAAAAAACGATGAGAAAAAGACAGAAAAAATGGAAAAATAGGAAAAATAGTTGATTAGAGAAATAAATGCTCACAATTTCATTCATCCATTTGATCCACCATTCTTGGGATATATGAGTATCTGGTTTAACTAGGGTGGGAAAATCTATAAATATCATCTCAAATACCCTTTACTTTGACTGAATTTGATTCGGGATTAGGTTGAATTTGAACTTTCTGAATGTGGGACACATAGGCAAACTGGTACACTATATTCGGTAAATTATAAACACATTGGGGGCGAAACAAAAGGTCGGTGGTTGGGTTTAGTCGGACCGAAATATCGGCAATTGCAGTTAGTCCATGTGATTACATTAGGGTTTGTGGAATTGAATTGGTGGATAAATTAAAGAGTTAAATGATTTTGAGATTGATTTCCCAATTATGATTCCATGGTAGTTTTTCCGGGACGAAAAAAGATAAGTGTGGGGATGTGATGAGTCGCTTAAAAGTCTATCTTATTTCACATTAATCACCCCTTGATTGCACCAATATGGGTATAAATTATAGTGACGTGTGATATAATTGGTGTTGAGTATATTATGAAAAGAGTAAGCTAATTAAGTTAAAATTGATACGAGTAAATCTAAACGTCATTCTTATATATTATTATTTTCATTTCTTATTGTTAACTTTATTAGTAATATGTTTGTTTGGCATTTTGGCTTATAAAGATGACGTAATCATGTTTTTTTTAGTGGCCGGACAATGCGCAAGATTAAAAAGGGTTAAACTTAAAAAAACTAAACTAAACAAATTGTTGAATAAATGGCAGGTGCTTACGTGAGGGTTAAATGAAGTCAGATGGGTTACACAATTAATTTTGGCCGGGCTACATGAAAGAAATCAAAAATTCATTCACGTGGACTTGGCCCACATGTTGATCAATAAAAAGGTCTCAACAATTGAAGAGAGGACTGACTTTCGACCGGGAGAGATTTCGGACGGCAATTAGGAGGTCAGCAGCCGCCTTGGCCGCTGGACGCAAGTTCGGAAGGAACCAGAGACAAATTTTCTTATTGTTTTTTTTACATCTTTTTCATGTGTTTTTTTTCAAGGATGCTAGGCTAAACTCTTCTTGATTACTTGGGTGAACGGTTAGTGTTTATTGTTTTCAATCTAGGGTTTCTTAATGTTAGATAGAATTGTGATCTGTGACAATCATCGATTCTAGTGTTTGTTTGATCAATTGATTCTGATTGTTTGTCGTGTACGTACCCCGGCCCCGCTCCCGGACTACCTCTCTGAGCATAGCTCTAGGACTATACATAGTATGTGCAAGATAAATAATTGTTTGGGTTGGTTAAATAAGAACACAATCATGTCTATGTGATTTCTAGGCTAGATTCCCGACGAGAGAAACTAGTAATTCGCTAACCCGGATCCTAAGTAATTGCTTTTTAGTAATATAAGAAAAATCCATCAATTGCTAGTTAGATAATTTAGTGTTAATCAATTTAGTGTTAAGGTAATCAAACTCAATCAAAACAGCTAAGAGGCAACTTTTTATATTTTCAGTATTTAGGTTTAGTTTAGTTAATCTAGGTTAGTGACAGTAATTTAGATTAAGTCATTAGAATCGCTAATAACCACCAACTCCCTTGGTTCGATACCCTAGCTTGCCCTACTACAGTTTAAGTTAGGTATTTGTGTAGCGGTCACGACACCCGTTATTAGACGGATGCCTAAGGGCATGACGGCTGCCAAAGCGGACAATATCTTGGTTGTGACGGGTCTGGGCTGTTACAGACAACTTATCCTTAATCTGCAACTGCTGATCCGGAAACTTAGGATTAATGGCCCACCGATCTTTCTTAATATAATCCAAACTACCCACTACTTCTTTTTGCTCAAACCCTACATCACACACTCGCAATCTAAAATCTAAAGACAACGTTGCAATCTCTCCCCCCCCCCATCCCCGGGGTTGGAAATCTAACCATCCCATGCATTACCGAAATTACCGCCCCCAATCGACTCAAAGCAGGATGACCCAGGATCACATTATGAACCGATGTGGCCCTTACTACGAAGAATGTGACATCCAAAGTTCGAACACACAACCCACTTCCAACCACCATTGAGAATGTCACTTCACCCATCGGTCTAACCACTTCCCCCGCAAATCCAATCAACAGAATAGTAGAAGGCCTCAGCTTTGCACGCAGAGCCTCAACCATCTTTCTAAAGCATAGCTCATACATAATCTCTGTAGCACTTCCGCAATCCACATAAACCCTCTTGACCACAACCCATCAATATTTGCCGTAACGATTACAGGCTCTTTCGTTGCCATATGCTTCAAAATCCGAGGAAACACTATCTCCTGATACTTCCAATCAGCCTTCTCATTACTTTTTCCCCTTACCGTCCTCTGCCACAAACTACGCTCAAGTTGTACCATGTGAAATACAGGTGCCTCCTCATGTGCCCCTCCCTTTATGATTTTTACCAAATGTCCCAACATTCCAGACCTAACTGCTTTATCAATTTCCTTCTTTAACGTCCAACATGTATTAGTAGTATGCCCCATGTCCCTATGATACTCACAGTACTTATCCAAATTTTTGGTAGGAGCCATCCTTATTCGGAGGAGCCAAAAAATTCACCTTTTCCGTAGCCAAAATCTGACTTGGAGTTTTTATTAACTCCACAAACTTACCATTGCGAACATCACCATAACCACCCTTCGGTAACCACCTAGAATACCTATCTTTGAGCGGCGCAGCCCTAAACCACTTGTTCTGAGTCGTTGACCAACACCTCGCATCAGCCCACTATTTTTTTACAAATGGAACTGGACCATTCCTTGGCACAAATTGCATGGCCTCATTTCCTGTTATGTGCGCTGCATTTTTACCCCTTACAAAAGCCCGAGCCTTATCCATCAATACCTCTATTGACTTTGGCAAATCTTCATGAAGTTTTTCCACCAACTGAGCACACTTAACCCCATGAAAAAATCCCGAAATTCGCAACTGATCTCGAACCCCTTTTATTCGCATACTCTCCTTATTGAACATTGAAATAAAATCCTCAATTGATTTAGTATCCCTCCTATGGATATTATGAACTTCCGTCTGATCCCTAGTACATCTCCTCTGCTGATTGAATTGATGCAAAAACTTAGCCTGTAAATCTTCAAAACTTTCAATTCCATCGAACGAGAGTGAATCAAACAGATCCTTGCGATCCCTGTAAATGTTTGAACAAACATATGATACCACGTCTCTTCTGACCAATACAAAAGATGAGCCACTGAATAAAACTCAAACACATGGTCGTCCGGATCTGCTAAGCCAGCGTACTTACCCACCGTAGAAGGCATTTTCTATTTTTTTATAGGAAAAACCGCTTCCGTAATCCAAGGAGCAAACTTGGATTGAGAAATTATAGATTCCGGCATGTATGGAATAACAACATCTGCTAATTATGTACAAAAAAGGCACAAAATACGTCATAAAAGATAACTGTCATAGCTAAGTTTTTGCCTCATATTTCTCCTTTATAAAATCAACTAACCAAATCACACCTTATGTCACATTAAACCACATGCATTTGTCATCTTCATCATATTAAAAAATAAAATAGCATAAACACCTGCTTAAAGTTTTCCAAAACTCATATCTGTCACTAAAGGAGTTTTGCCACATTCATTCTTATCGAAGAACGAACAACCAAATCACCTCTCGCAAATGTCTTCTTCAGCTCTTCAGCAAAATTACTATCATTATTCTTCTTTTCATTCACCACATTCACAGCTATTTTACGGCCACCACTTTTCACCGTGGATTTAACGTCACCGCCTTTCAGGTCTTCCACATCTTGCTGTTACTTCAATTGCTGCAAAAATTCCTTGTTTCTTATCAAAAAATCAGCATCAAACACAACAAGCTCATCATACACATCATCACGTACTCCCTTTCCTGATGAGTTCTGACCATAGTCAACCAGACCTTTCGAAAAATGAGTAACGTCCACACTAGACCCCTGTCCAATCACACTAAAATCACTTCTCTTGCCTATTGCTTTTGAATTCGGCGTAACCAAATCTCTAGCCGAAGAAAACAGAGTAAAATGCTTCGTCATTGGCGAATATGATAAATTTGGCGCCGAGTCACGTTCTGACGGCGTCACTGCTAGATTCTTCCCCTCAGACGACGAAACCATTCCAATTTTATCTAAATTACTCATAATTCCATAATTCTCGACCAAAATCGAAGCACTAATCGGATGGCGCCGCTGAAAAAGCAAATAACTACCCTAAATATTTGCCGTCAAATCAGAGAATAGGTTGAGAAGAGTAGAAATGAGTAATTGAGAAATGCAGAACTTTATTAATTGAGTATTGGAATTACAGACGAATTCCCAAAAGTCCTAAATCTATCAGCTGAGCCCCGTATTTATAGGCTTCAGTGAACCTTCTACCAGCCTGCTCTTGCCTAGCCACATCTACGTCCAGCCTGTAAAGCATCATATGCACAAAAGCAATTTCGGGAGGACTTGGATGACCAATGGTCGGATGTGTAAACATATCCAAAACACCATTTACTTGACTCATAATATAATTTAAAAGTCATGTTTGAGATATAATGAAGAGGTGGGTAAGAGTATGGTTCATATTTTCCTTGTTTGGAAGAAACCTAATTTATGGGTTACTTTCAGGTGAGATTTCGTGGGTCGGCTGAGAAGAATTTGAGCAAACGATTACTGAACATTCATCGATTGTGGTCAGATTTGGTGTGTCGCTTGAGACGATTCTAGGGGCTCCTGAAACATTCGTCGGCTGCAATGGCAGTGAATGGGAATGAAGGAAGTGGTAGATAATGAAGGTTGAAAGAAGTGGTTACTTAAATTTATTGATCAATTATACTAATTTCTGATTGCTATCGATGATTATTACGGTCGAAAATGATGCCAAGTTTTAAATCGCCGTTGAGAGAGATGGAGGAGACGAACAGGAGATTGAATCGTCGATTCGTGAATTAGGGCTTTTGTCAATGTCGGGTTACAACATTTTTGGGTCGGATAGAAGAGGTCCGCGCGTGAATTTTTTTAGGCCAAAAGTAGCCATGTAAATAGGCGGAAAATTAAGTCTGAGAAGGGCTGTGATGATATCACCTCAGCATGAACTTTTTATTTATTAGGCTACTCTCATCAATGACTTTTAACTTTGTTGGTTGGAATCTTTAAATTAAAAGAAAAGAAAAAAACATATTCTGGCAACCAAAACTGACGAACAAGTCGGTGGAGCAAACAAGTTTACAAACCAAACTTTCCTCTCTTACTTAAATTGATAGCCAATCTAATCTTGACATCTCATGATTCTTTTTTCATAAATTTTTATTATCTCACCTAAACTTATTTTTCCCAAATAACTTTTACTCTTACCATTTAAAAAAAATGACTATACAACCTTGCTTAATTTATCTTTTTGATCATTTTGACAAAAGTTTTTATAAAAAATTGAGGTGTTTTAAGAAAAATGTTTTTTAATAAAAATAATTTCTTTGTGTCTCGATCAATTTTTTAATATGTTTAACATTTTTTATAGAAAAAAATCATTATAATTCATATTTATTTAACAAAAAATTAAAATAAGTTGGATTGGGTTGGACTGTGAATGAGAGTGAAAATTAAGTTTAGTTGGATTATGTAGGTTGAAGTAAAAAATATAATTTTTTTAATAAAATGTTCGGTTGATTTGAGTTGTGAATGATGATAACCTTATATAAGTATAATTAGAGAAGATAGATAGATTTACATAATAATTAATAATGGAAAATAATTTACGTTTGAAATTCATTTTGTTTCTATCAAAATTTGGTGAAATCGAACTTTATAGTTGAGAAAACGTAAAGAATCAATATTGTTATTTGATATTGTCATTTATACTTTTTTATTTGTGTACTAAGATAGAACCCGTATGTTATACGGGTTGAATCATTAAAATATATATAATTGATAATTAATGCATACTCTTCTTATTACCAGAATAACGTGTTACATTACATTAAATAAAAAACTAAAGTTATAATTAATAATATGGTATTGGTGACTTTACTTTCTTTATTAAAAAAATATATATACTTAGGGCATGTCTCTATTTGTATATTTGGAATATACAAGATAAACGTGATCATGTTTAAAAAACAATCAATTCCTCAATAGCGACTAACATGAATTATAAACTGACAAACTTAAGACTTTAAGTATGTATAGAAAGTTAGATGAGTATAAAGTTTTATCAAAATTATAATGAACACATTCTAATATTTGAGTATAAAATCTAAATTATAATCAATAGATTATAATGTTATCAATAAAAAATGTTATGTTGATATACATTAGAAAACTTACAATTGTATTAGTCGCGATGTCTAAAATTTCCAAATTGGATGAACGTGTTTAAGTCTGTATAGAAGTTAGATGAGTATAAAGTTTTATCAAAATTATAATGAGCACATTCTAATAGTTGAGTATAAAATCTAAATTATAATCAAAAGATTATAATGTTATCAATAAAAAATGTTATGTTGATATACATTAGAAAACTTACAATTGTATTAGTCGCGATGTCTAAAATTTCAAAATTGGATGAACGTGGCTAATTTGATATGGTAGAAAAAACTATTAAATATTAGATATTTTGAACATTATTTTTATCGCTTATGAATTTCTCTATAAATAGTATCACTCACAACGCAATGCTGATTGAATTTGTAAAATAGTATTAGGTATTCATAAATTAAAGTAAAATTGGATTTTAATAATACAAGTTTATGTCATTGGTGGAGAATAATATGAGTTTTAAAAATTGCACACAATAATACCAATTAACAAGGTAGGTGTTTATAATGAAATGCCGTTACTCTTATACTAACGGGGTTAGTGGTTGCTGACGTGGATCCTATGTGGCTTTTTTAAATTAAGTTATTAAAAAAGAGGGACTATGATTGTATTTTCTTAAAGATGAGGGCTTAAATGAAAACATAAAAAATACCTGAAAAAAACCTAGCAACATCCTCAACGTTTCTTCTCCTCAACTGGTTCCTGCCGCCAGCCGACCACCACTACTCCACCTACTCGTTTCTTCTCCACCGTCAATCTCCGGCTCCGACTCATCAACATCCTCAATGTTTTCCGTCGCCATTGTTTCCGATCTAGTTCACAGTCGCATCTCTGGCGACGAAGACCATCGTCGTTGACAGTGGTGGTGGCTGGGTTCCTCTGGTTAGCCCTCCTCCTCGTTTCTATCCATCCCTGGCTTCGATCAATGGCGGGTATGAGGCTTTCAAAGCTCCCGGCCGCGAATCCGGTGAATTCTAGTCACGATTCTGGTGGTTATAGCTCCAATTCCGGTGACTTCTAGTCACGATTCCACGAATCCGGTAAGATATTTTCGTCAGATCAATGAGGATGGTTTAAATGATGATTTTGAACCCGTAATGGAAAACCACCGGAAAACCAGTTACTTGGTGGTGGTGGTGGTGGTTCCACTGGAAAACCGGTTACTTCCTCGATCTTCCCTCTCCTTAGCGCCGCCGTCGCCGAAAAAACGAGGGATGCGGCAGCAAACGATGGTGGCGATGGGAACCCTAGCTTCCTCTTTTCTTTCTTTTTTCTTTTTATGGTTATAGAAAATTAAAAATGAAGTTTATAGATATTACAAAAGTAGTCCCTCCAGTATAATAATTGTTAAAAAAGACTCATTGAATGCCATGTCAGCAAACCACTAACCCCGTCAATATAAGAGTAACGGCATTTCATTATAAACACCTACCTTGTTAATTGGTATTATTGTGTGCAATTTTTGAAACTCATATTATTCTCCACCAATGACATAAAACTTGTATTATTAAAATCCAATTTTCCTAAATTAAAATATTAAATATGATTTGCTCAATTATATTTGAAAACACACTAAATAAGTGCTTATTTGTATTTAATAAGTTTCTAAATATTTTTTAAAATATTTATAATAATAGTTTAAAATTTATTTTTAAATAAAAATAAGATGTAAATTAATATATGATTGTTATGATTCCATAAATATAAATAGATAAAAATATGGGTTAGGTTCACTTAAAAACTACTTTTATCCTAAAAATCTAAAAACCCATTTTTTTAATTGAACTCTTTTATATCTCTATTCTCAATACACAAACTTTGTGAAGAAACAACGAAACAGCGACCTCCAATCGCATCTCCAACGATTGGACTCCGGCAACCTCCGATCGCCTCTCCGGCGACCTCGATCACCTCTCCGTCCCTTTCCTACGACATCCAATCGCCTCTCCGGCCCTCTCCGGTGACCTCTGATCGGGCAACCTCTTTCTTGAACTTCCTAACACAGCATACACGCCACGTGAATAGCCTTCACAGCAACCTTCAATTCCTTAGCGTATTTCCCATTCACATCAGATTCAAATGGCACCCAGTTTTTTTTTTTTTTGAACGTCAATTTGGCTCAGCGATGTATCGGGACTGGTTACCCTGGACCTACCCACTGTCCCGAGTCCGAACCTCATAGCGACGGAACCCGGGAGCGCCCCCCATTTGCACCATCGGGCGGGAACCGGGCAAGCCCGTAAACCCTCCCTTGTGACTCAGGATCAAGCAAGCTCAATCCTTCATTGCCCACCAATATCTTACATAGTGATGTAAGTGAGACTAGAACTTGGGTCTCTTCAACCACAAGCTTAAATTTTAACCACTACACCAACTTTGCTTGATAATTGGCACCCAGTTGATGCTGTTTTTCTTATCTATTTTGTAAAAAATTTGGGTTTTTTTTTTGTCACAATTTGAGAGGCAACAAATGGGGGTTCTTGATTTAAGGCACTAGTTTAAGAATCTGCAATGGGATTTTAGAGAATTGTAGGCGGTGGTGATTTTATTGATTGGAAACGGAGGTGCTGGGAGTTTGTTTTTCGAAATTGAACGGAGAAGAGTGAGATTTGAATCGGGAGTTTGATTTAATTTTGATGTATTCAGTGGAGATATGCGAGAGCTTGACCACTTTCCTAACATGTTATTTAAGTCACTCACTATTATGCAAGTTGAAGAAGACGAAGTGAATATCTAAGATTTTTAAAATTGGGATGTATGGAGGTGTGAGTTCAGGTTAAAATACAGCAGAAAAATGATGATTACCCTCCTCAATCTACGTGCTTGCACAGCAGCAACAACAACTCCTATTGTTTTCTGTCCATTTGTTTTCTTGATTCCTTTAGCCTAATTCAAACCTTAGCCATCAGTATTTGTTATGGGCCTTTAAGCCCAGATTGATTTTTTAGTAAACACATAGATATTTTGCCACTAAAATGAAATTAATCCTCACTTTTGACTTGACACAATAACTATCAAGGTTATGATCATACTATTAAAAAAAAGATCATCTATAGTTATTTTTAATATGTTATATTACATATATCCAACCTTCAAGTGTGGATCTTAAAAGTTAAAATGTACATCAATAATTCAAAGTTAAAATAATATTTCTTAACATTTCATTTGATTCGGAAACAATTCAATAAGGATAGAAGTGTTATATTGTATATATGCAACGCTCCATGTTGTATATTATCTTTTTGATTACCTTAATTTCTTCTTGATCCAAACAACATACAATGATGGATCTAGGGCATAGTCGAATCTCCGGCGACGAGCACCACTGTCCTTGATAGTGGTGAGGGTGAGTTGTAGATGAACTAGTAAGTTTATAGATGTGTTGAATAATTAATTCTGGATCGTTTATCGTTCTTTAATTTTGCTAGGCTCACATTGGAAATTTTCTTATGCTTTGACTTTTGAAACCTATGAATTTGTTTACTTGATTTCATTTCTTGTTTGTTCTAAGAAGAAAATTAAGAAAAAAAATCGATTAATGAATATTCTAATATATGAATCGTTCTATATTGCATATATGCAACATAGATGATGCATATATGAGAATGTTGCGCATATGTAACATAGAACGTTGCACATAGAACATTACATACATACAATGCATAGAATGTTGCATATATGTATCATGGAATTGTACGCATATGCAACATAAAATGATGTATATGTGAGAATATTGATTATATGCAACATAGTGTATTAAAAAATAATAATAATACCCATTATAAAAACATCAGGGAGAAATAGGGAGAAATAGGGAGAAATAAACGCGTTGCTACAAAAAAAATAAAAATAAATAAACATAGAACACTAGGATAAAAACTTTAAATTATATTAATGATAACAATGTGAAAATCTAATACTTTCGAATATGAGAGTAAATAATTCCGATCTCTAGTTCCAATTTTTTTTCACAAAGGATCAATCGTCACCTATTTCTAACAAAGTCCAAATAGAACTCTGAAGTAAATTCATGTTACCAACACTTTTCAAATGAGACATAGCATTCATAAAGTTATTCCAGTTCATCAAAAACCACCAAAATCTACATAAGCTAAAGGCCATAAACACAGTCTTTTTCATCCGGAAAAAAATATCAACACCATTAGAAAGTTAATAAAATATGCGTATATAGGGTTTAGAGTTTACGGCTTAGGATAGCAAGATGGAACATGAGGGTGTTGCATATATGCAACAAGCGGGGGCGGGGGTGGGGGGAAGCGTGGGATGTATATAGGCAACATAAGCGTGTTGCATATATGCAACACGTGGGGGGGGGGGGGGTAAGTACGGTTGTATATATGCAACATAATTGTATTGCATATATACAACACGTGAGGGTGCGGGTTGTATATATGCACCACACTTATGTTTTATATATGCAATACGCCCGGGGGGGGGGGGGGTACGGGTTAGGGGTTATTTATATGCAATATAATTATGTTGCATATACGCAACACGAGGAGGGTAGCTAGGGTGCAAGTCAGGGGTTATATATATGCAATATAATTATGTTGCATATATGTAACACGGGGTGGGGGGGTGGGGGGTGGGGGTGGGGGGTGGGGGTGGGTTAGGGTTTATATATATGCAATATAATTATGTTGCATGTATGCAACACGAGGGTGTGTGGGAGGAGGGGGGTCAGGGTGGTGGCTGGGGTGTGGGTTAGGGGTTATATATATGTAATATAATTATGTTGCATATATGCAACACGAGGTGGGGATAGGGGTGGGGGTGGGGGTGGGGGGTGGGGAGAAGAAGAGGAGGTTTTGTAAATATATGAAACATGGGGGTGTGTGGTAGTGATAATTTTAAAAATTAAATATTAAATTACTTTATTAACCTTCATTTAAGTGGTTTTTAGGTTTTTAGGCTAAGAAGGGGTTTTCACATGATCTTATATCATGATTATAAAATATGATATTATTTCTAAATTAAAAAAAAAAATTATTAGGGAGTAGATTTGGGAGGGAACAGTTTTGTGAGATTGAATTTAGTGTTGATATGTGTCAACAATTGTAATTGTTTATTAGAGTAGGAAAATCAATTTAGGAAACAATGTGTTTTTAGTAAACAAATATGATAAAATTTAGATTTATCAATTATTATTAATTACACAAAAACATATTATTTTAAAGATATTGTATTTATGTAAATCTAAAAAATATAAGAAAGATAGGCCTGACATGTGTCCTTTTATTATTTTTTAAAGGAGGGTATTTTAGTCATTATGTCTTATGTTCAATTCGTTTTGTTTTATGTCAAGATCATTGCATAATATGTATTTATTATCGTATTTTATAATTTTTTATGTGTTAGATAAATTATTATTATTTTATTATTGTGTTTTACATATCAGAAGTACACAATAATGCTATTTTACAATTATGTCGTTTAGAACTAATAAGAAAAACACTATGACCAATAGAAAGACATAATGCCAGGTAATTAGACACAATTATGAGCAAAAAGACATAATGACACACTATAGCTGAAAAATACAAATATATATATATATATATATATATATATATATATATATATAATATATTGAAAAGTTCATTGTAGACACCCCAATAAGTGTAAACATGTAGACATTTTTTTATCATTAGATCTTTTGATCTAATGGTTGTGATTAAGTCTACAATGAACCTCACCCTATATATATATATATATATATATATATATATATATATATATATATATATATATATAGGAAGAGGATCATTTGAGAACCAATTTGATTTGAGAACTAAAAAGAACTAATTTGAGCCACAAGTTATTTACATGTATCCCCCCTCCCATGAATTGTAGTGGTCCCCCCCTGAAATTTGTGGTTGAAATTTAGTTCTCAAAAGTTCTCAAAACAAAAAGTTCTCATTTGAACCTAACCCTATATATATAGGGTTGGGGTAATTTGGAACCCACGTTGAGTTGAGTAAACTTTGGAACCTCGTCAAAAACGAGGTTAAAAAAACGTTTTTTTTTTCTAAATTTTTTTATGGTGGTTCTTTAGGTTATAAACTACTCGTATATGAAAAAAAATCAAAAAACCGTCTAGTAGATTTTTTTAAAAAAAATCTCAAAAAAAAATGTTACATATGTAACTTTCATGTGTAAACTGTATATATATGCATTTACACATGAAAGTTACATATGTAACCAATCTTTTTTGACGATTTTTTTGATAAAAATCTACTAGGCGGTTTTTTGATTTTTTTTTCATATACGAGTAGTTTATAACCTAAAGAACCACCATAAAAAAATTTAGAAAAAAAAAACGTTTTTTTAACCTCGTTTTTGACGAGGTTCCAAAGTTTCCTCAACTCAACGTGGGTTCCAAAATACTCTTTCCCTATATATATATATATATATATATATATATATATATATATATATATATATAGTTGGGTTCAAATGAGAACTTTTTGGTTTGAGAACTTTTGAGAACTAAATCTAAACCATTAATTTTCAATGGGGACCACTATAATTCATGAGGGGTTTTTATATATATATAAACTAGTGGCTTAAAATGGTTCTTTTTAGTTCTTAAACCCAATTGGTTCTCAAATGATCCTCTCCCTATATATGTCACACCCCGGTATTTATTGTGTCGGGTGCGAGCGAGATGGATCACAGTCAAGATTACATAGAACGACCTCTGGATGATTAAACAACTAGAGCCGTTTAAAAGGTTAAGTTAATTCAAAATGTGGAGTTTCATTCAAAGTTGCAGAGGAAATAGTAGTGAAAGTATATTTGTCTTAATCGTTACAAAAACAATTACATTTCAAAAAGATTTGAGAACATGACACCGTTAGGTGTTATGCAATGAAATCTCCAAAAGTGCAGCTCGGTTTGAACATGACTCCAGAGTAAGAAAATGCAGGTCCTAAATGATATGATGTCCTGAATGCAACAAAGTTCAATCACCTGAGAATTCATATACTAAAACGAGTCAACATAAAGTTGGTGAGTTCACAGGTTTAGATAGCATGTATGTAAGGTTTGATAAACAAATTTGATCGAATCATTCCATCGTTTGACAATTTGTTTAGATACTGTTTTATAAATGACCATGAACCTTGAATTCCGAAACTAACTGATTACCCATTCATGATACTATGTCCAACAGTATCGCATGGCCAAATATAACTATATGTACTCTTTTGACTATTAAAATGGAGTCAGGATTGGAGCTACTAATCAGAGTAGGGGCGTTAACCCAATAGATCTATCCACGAGTCATCGTTTCTGTTTGTAAATTAATCGGATTCAACTAATAGTGGGGTTTCATCATAACATGAACAAGCATGGTACAATATGATTTGGACTGGAAAAGCTCATGTAATCAATAAGGTAAAAAGTCATCTATTTGTCAGGCAATGATTTATGTTTGTAATGAATTCTCTCGTAAGTATTAAAACTGTTAAAAGAAAAGGTCCGTGAAAACTCACATGAATGCAAATGATTCAGTAAGTTAGGCAAGTAAGTAGTCCTATACAATGTTATAAGACAACTTAGAATATAGAGATTGGGTTGACATCTAAGTCACTCCACTTTGATTGGCGTTATGGCAACCCGGTGTTATGATACGACATCGTTGACCTTAATGAAATATTTATTGAAAATAAATATTTATCGTGCGATAAATAAAAAATATTATTTATTTCCATGATAATAATTAGTTTAGAAATAGTTTATATTTCCCAAATAAATATCATATGAATTTAAAGGACTCTTTAAAGGAAGAAATGACGGTTTAAGTTCAAAACGAGCTTTTTGCCGGTTTTAGCCGCATTTCATGTTATTTGTAAGTATGACTAAGGCAATGATCTAATAAATATATACACATTTATTTTCATCATAGAATCATATCAAATCAGCAAAATTCAAGTTCAAAAGTCCAAGTTCCTAGTTTTGTCGGTTTTGCCGGTATGGGTCCGATTTAGCCGGTCTTGATCCTGTGACTCATTCTAAGGCTTTGTAAACTACCAAAACACTTTGTAAACCTATTATAAGTCATATTAAGTACCTAAAAGTGTTCAATATCAGTTGTAGCATTTATTTGTATATCTTTACAAAAATGGGTTTTTCGGGCCCGTAAAGTGTCCGTTTTTGGTCCCGTTTTTTCTCAAATTTAGCTATTTTCAAAAGGGATCTTGTACTAGGGTTTTTATGACTAAAAACATACTTTATAAACACTTAAGAGGAGGTCCAAGTTTCTGTCCTAAAATGGCCCTATTTTATCTATAGTTTCCGAGACTTTTTATTGGTTTATTTTTATAGATTTAGCCGTCCAAACATATCAATAAGTCATATAGTGCTATCCATAACCTTCTAGCATGTTAAAAATTTCGTACCTAGGGTTCCAAGAGTCACAAATTTCGGATCTAGTGGTTTGTTCATAAAACCAAGGCACACATACTAGCATCATAACACTTGTTTTTCTATAGATCTATACAATGTAGTGTATGAGGGGTTCAAAATACATGTAATCACTAGCATAAATATAAGATTTACTAGATCTAACAAGAGTATGAACAATCATGTAGGTTATTATCATCATAGAAGAAAATATAAGCTTAGAGTCACCATTTTAACCAAGACTTGTGGTTGGAGTTCTAGATGGAAGATATAACTAGTTAACATGAATAACTAGAGAAAAACTAAGAAAATGGTATCTACTAACTTGAGAAAACCGAAAATGAGGGTGGTGGAGGCTTGATCTTGCTTCCTTGAGTCTCCTAGTAGCTTTGATATTCAAGTATTCTTGTGTTTTGGTGAAGAAAAGCTAGAGAGAGAGAGTAGAGAGAGAGAGAGGGCGACGGGTTTGAGAGGAGAGGGAAAAGAGTGTGTGTTTTTGGTGGCGAGAGGTAATGAAAGTGTTCTCTAGGGTTTCCACTTTGGGATTCTTTATATAGTACACACATAAAAGGGAAGGGAACCAAGTAACAAGGGTTTGGTTCAAGTGGGTCAGGTGGTGGCGGTTTTGTGGTGTGAGCCGAGAAGAGGAGGGCCAAGGGGAGGGGGGCCGGCTCTTGGGTGCAAGGAGGAAAGGAGGAAGGTCAAAGGTGGTACAAGTAGGTGTTAGGGTGGTGTAAGGTGGTACAAAAGGTGATGGGAGGTTTAAGGTGGTGTAGGGTGGTGATGATGATAATAAGGTACACATGAATAGTTATTGCTTTATGGTTGGGAGGTTAGTGAAAGATTAAGCAAAGGTGGTGGATGGTTACTAGAAATCCATTAAGAGGAGGTTCGGGTGTCGGATTGAGCCGTGAACGAGGGATGGGTTTGATAGGCTCAAAGGTGACAATGGTTTGGATCATGCATGGCGTGGACGTGCATGGTGATTAACTAGTCGAGTTCAAGAAAATAGAAATGATAACAAGTCTTGTATAAAGTCAAATGGTGTTAAACGGTGAAAAACATTGACGTTAAACGTTTATATAAAAACCTAATGGTTTTTCGTTATAAAAATACTAATCATTTAAAGGGTTTACTATTTGACGTAGTTGATAGGTAAATAAATAAACTCAAGCGTTCATTGGATATTTTTACGTCGAAGCAGCGTTACGAACTTTGCATGTAGTTAAAATACTACAAAAGTGACAAGATAATATAAAAATTCTTTTTATATTAAACCACATATGTTGTGGTGAATATTTCTTGTTATTGAAATTCCATCGGATATATATATAATATCATTGTTTTTAAGGTCTATCGTCGAAATGTTAATTTAGGGTTACGCCAAGACTAACAGATAGTTGTATAATACGTCATCTACGTTAGCTAAAACACAGATTTATGCACACAGAAACAGTTAATTACACGTATTATTATATGATTTGACTTAGGAAACTTATGGGTTGTCACATTCTCCCCTAGTTGAAGGAATTTCGTCCTGAAATTCAGGCTACGCCGTCTACTGGAGTTGGGTTGGGAAAAAGATGCGGGTACTTGGCTTTGAACTTGTGTTCCCGTTCCAAAGTATACTCGGATCCGCGCCGGGAGTTCCATCGAACCTTAACGATGGGGATTCGACTTCGTTTCAGCTTTTTGACCTCGCGGTCGACGATTTCAGCAGGCTCTTCCACAAAGTGAAGGGTTTCGTCAACTTGAATTCATCGAGAGGGATGACGAGCGATTCGTCGGCAAGGCACTTCTTCAAGTTACAGACGTGGAAAATGTCGTGTACACTACTAGTTCGGCTCGCAGTTGTTGTCTGTAAGCCACTGGCCCGATCTTTTCGAGGATCTGGAATGGACCAATGTATCGAGGGTTTAGCTTACCATGTTTGCCAAAATGGATGACACCTTTCCATGGTGTAACCTTCAGAAGAACTTTATCACCGACTTCAAATGATAGGGGTTTTCGTCGGACGTCAACATAGCTCTTTTGACGATCACGGGCGGCTTTCAGACGGTTTCGAATCTGCGAGGCCCTTTCGGTGGTCTCGATCACTAGTTCCGGACCGGTAATTTGGCTGTCTCCGACTTCAAACCAACAGATGGGGGATCGGCACTTTCGACCATAAAGTGCCTCGAATGGGGCGGCTTGAATACTGGTATGGTAATTGTTGTTGTATGAAAACTCGCATAGGGGCAAGTCCATCCCAGTTTATACCAAAATTGATTGCGCAGGCACGCAACATGTCTTCCAGGGTTTGGATTGCTCGTTCACTTTGGCCATCGGTCTGGGGATGGCAAGCAGTACTCATGTCAAGTTGAGTACCCAGGGCTTCATGCAACGATTGCCAGAAGTTAGACGTGAAGCGACTATCTCTGTCAGAGATGATTGAGACGAGAGTCCCATGGCGGGAGAATATCTCTTTCATGTAGAGGGTGGTTAGTCGTTCCATGGAATCCTTTTCCTTCATGGGTAGGAAGTGAGGTGATTTCGTTAAACGGTCGATGATAACCCAAATAGTATCATTACCATTTCGGCTTTTTGGTAGCTTGGTGATGAAATCCATGGCCATACATTCCCATTTTCACTCAGGGATTATCAGTTGGACAAGCAAACCGGATGGTTTCTGATATTCGGCCTTAACTTTGGCGCACGTTAAACACTTACCGACGTAAGTGGCAACTTCCATTTTCATGTTGGGCCACCAGTAAAGTTCTTTCAGTCCGTGGTACATCTTGTTCGCACCAGGGTGGATTGAGTACTTTGATTGTGTGCTTCATCCATGACCATATTCCTGATGTCTCCGTACTTAGGTACCCAAAGTCGATTCATGAAGTATCTGGCACCGTCAGGTTTGATCTCGAATTGACGGTCTATACCTCGTAGGCCTTCGTTTCCGACGTTCTCTTCTTCAAGAGCTTCTAGTTGGGCGTCACGAATTTTGGAGGGTAGACCGGTGTGAATGGTCAATGCAAGGGATCTGCCACGAAGTGACTTCACACGATCCTTACGGCTCAAGGCATCTGCTACTAAGTTTGCCTTTCCAGGATGATACTAGATTTCGCATTCGTAATCGATGAGTAACTCGACCCATCTTCGTTGCCTCATATTCAACTCTTTCTGGTTTAAGATATGCTGGAGGCTCTTGTGGTCCGTGAAGACCTTGCATTCTGTGCCATAGAGATAGTGTCTCCAGATCTTGAGGGCGAATACTACGGCTCCGAGCTCTAGGTCGTGAGTGGTGTAGTTTTTTTTTCGTGAACTTTCAATTGACGTGAGGCATAAGCTATGACTCTGTCACGTTGCATTAGCACACATCCAAGGCCTTGATGAGATGCGTCACAGTAAATGCAGAAATCGCGGTTGCCTTCAGGTAAGGCTAGAATGGGAGTGTCACACAGCTTCTGCTTCAACGTTTGAAAAGCTTCTTCGGTCTTATCACCCCAGATGAATTTCTTCTCCTTCTGAGTTAAGGTGGTTAGGGGTTTGGCTATTTTAGAGAAGTTCTCGATGAACCTACGGTAATAGCCGCAAGACCAAGAAATTGTCGTACTTCAGACGGGGTAGTTGGAGGGCTCCAACTTTTGTTCGCTTAGATTTTCGCGGGATCAACATGAATTCCACGATCGTTGATCACGTGACCTAAGAAATATACTTATCTGATCCAAAATTCACACTTTGAGAACTTGGCGTACAGTTTCTCCTTTCTAAGCAATTCCATAATGAGTTTGAGATGTTGTTTGTGTTCTTTCTTACTACGTGAGTAGATCAGAATGTCGTTGATGAACACGATAATGAATTTGTCAAGATAGGGTTTACACACACGATTCATGAGGTCCATGAATACAGCAGGCGCGTTGGTTAACCCGAAGGGCATAACTAGGAACTCGTAGTGACCGTAACGAGTCCTAAAAGCAGTTTTAGCGACATCTTCATCTCGAACCTTCAGTTGATGGTAACCGGAGCGTAAGTCGATCTTAGAATAGAAGCTTGATCCTTGGAGTTGGTCGAACAAGTCGTCAATCCTTGGGAGGGGATACCGGTTCTTCACCGTTAACTTGTTCAGTTCTCGGTAGTTGATACACATACAGAATGATATGTCCTTCTTCTTGACGATTAGGACAGGGGCTCCCCGGGGTGAGAAGCTCGGTCAGATAAGTCCCTTATCAAGAAGTTCTTGTAGCTGATTCGACAACTCCTTCATTTCGGATGGAGCTAAACGATACGGTGATCGGGCAACTGATGTGGCTCCAGGAACTAAATCGATATGGAATTCTACCTGTCGAGGCAGAGGTAGATCAGGTACATCGGAAGGAAACACATCTGCGAATTCCCGAACGATTGGAACGTCATCGATCTTCTTCTCCTTGGATTTCTTGGATGATACATGTGCTAGAAGGGCAGGGTAACACTTTCGGAGGAATTTCTGAGCCTTCATACACGAAATGATATGAAGCTTTGTATTGACACGATCTCCTTGAATGTTCAAGGTTTCATTGTTAGCTAGGGAAATATTGACTTGCTTCTCGTGGCAAACTATTTCTACACGATTAGCGGACAGCCAATCCATTCCAACTACTACATCGAAGCTTCCGAGCTGGACGGGCAGAAGGTCTATGTTGAACTTATGTCCTAGAAGATCCAGTGAACAATCTTGGAGCATTTCACGCGCTTCAATTTGTTTACCGTTGGCCAATTCGATTATATACTTAGTGTCTAATTTCGTAGGGGTGGTATTAAAGATAGAGCTAAAATCACTAGACACGAAGCTTTTATCGGCACCGGTGTCAAATAAAACGGATGCATAATGTTCGTTTAAAAGAAACGTACCCGTAACGGTGTGCGGGTCTTGTCGTGCTTCAGTCGCATTCAGCACGAACGCTCTTCCACGTGCAGCATCAGTTCATGGCTTCTTCAGCTCGGGACAATCGCTTTTAAAGTGATCAGTGTTCCCACATTCGTAGTAGGTGTTAGTGGTCTGAACTTTGTTTGCGTGACTCGGATAGTCCCGATAGATGTGACCTTTAGCTTTGCAATTCTTGCAGTAAATGTACTGCAGTCTAGATTGTGGTGCAGGTTACACTTGT
This sequence comes from Deinandra increscens subsp. villosa, assembly GCA_039602395.1. Classification (NCBI taxonomy): domain Eukaryota; kingdom Viridiplantae; phylum Streptophyta; class Magnoliopsida; order Asterales; family Asteraceae; genus Deinandra; species Deinandra increscens. The sequence continues at coordinate 1,797,271 of JBCNJP010000020.1, read as the reverse complement.
TACACAAGGGCAGGTTGCCGGTGTAACCATTTCTTTTGGATGCAACAGTTGCATAAGCCTTGATGGCTTTTGGAACTTCAGCAGCAGGAGTTCCTGCAGGTCTCTTCTTCTTCCAATCATGACTACGTTTGCGCTTGTGGTCAGGTTTGACGTTACCAGAGGAGGTGGGTGGAATAACAACAAACTTAACTTCAGAGGCTTTCTCGGCGAACGACGCACCTTGGCGGGCGGCTTGATAGGTCAAGTTGTGGGCCAAACGTACGACGCTCTAGAGGGTAGCGGGATTAGATGACATGAATTTTCCCTGGATGAGAGGGGAAAGTCCCCAGATGTACCTCTATATATTCTTGTATAGAGGGGTAACCATAGTGGAGCACAGGTGTGCCAGTTCATGGAAACGTCGAGTGTACCCGGCTATGTCGGCACCAACCATGGTGAGATTCCAGAATTCAACTTCCAGGCGTTGCAGTTCTTCTCGAGGGCAGTACTCATCTCTCATGAGTACCTTTAGATCTTCCCAAGACATGGAGTAAGCTAGATCCTGACCCAAGGTTTCAGCATAGGAATTCCACCAGGTTAGTACACCTTCGCTGAAGACGCAAGTGGCGTACTTGACCTTGTATTCATCTGGACAGTTGCACATACGATAGAGGGATTCAGTTTTCTCGAACCATCAGATCAGTCCGACAGCACCTTCAGTGCCTTTAAAATGGATGGGTTTGCATTTTATGAAGTCTTTATAGCTGCAGTCCCGAGTACCTGTAACGAGAGATCAAAGGCTTCTTGAAAACAATCCTTCGTAATTGTTACTTGCTGATCTTCAATCAAATCGTGAATTTGACTTACCGGTAGGTGAGCAACGTCCGTCGGAGGCAGTGGAACGTTCTGCGTTAGCTGCAGCAAGGGCTTCAGTCACACGTTGGAGTACGAACTCTTCAATTACAGCATCACTCATAGGCGGCGGTGGAGGCGGAGGAGGAGGAGGATTAGCTCTCGTGGTACGTCTAGGCATGATTCTAATTTCACATGGGTAAAACAAGAGTAAGACAATCATAATAACAACCAAACATATCACGACATACATCAATCAAACACATACAAGAAGAAATATAACATCACAACACAATCATAATAGCGAGTCAAAACATACATAACGTCCATAACCGTGACTGAAAACAATCCATACAAGACAACATTGTTTTTGGTGGATAACATGATTCCACAATAGTACAAGTTACATCACATTACAAAAGTAGGGGTAAAACAGATCCCCAATATGTCAATACTGCTAATATCATGGGTTCTGGAGCAATGTCAAAAGCTCTCCAATCTGTTTCATGACTGTCACACCCCCAAATTAACCACTAACGGAGTTTATACCGTTAATGGGTGCGAGCAAACCAGGACCACAACCATTAGTTACAAATACTAAATCATGCGTTTAAATCATATTGCACATAATGACAATAAATAAATGAACACATAACACATATGGACGGGTTCGGTGATCAACCAAAGGTCGTGGACGTATTCGGCCTAGTTAAGCATTAGTTACCTAGTTAATACTTATAACGTAACTAACGGAGATTGTCTAACGGAAGTTAACCTTGGAATTCTCGGATGTCACATCATCCCCTTGTAAATGGAATTTTCGGCCCGAAAATTATTCTTGCGTCGTAGCGTTCGCAGCCTCAGCTGCCGTTGTTGCTGTCGTTGCTGGGGAAAGAAAGCAAAAGTTTTAGGGTCGCCACATCCTCCTCCTGTTAAAGGAATTTTGGTCCCCAAAATTAAATCATACCTTGAGTTTCCGTGGACGTTTGCCCGAACAAGTGAGGATACTTTTTCCTCATTTGATCCTCCCGTTCCCAAGTATATTCAGGTCCACGCTTTGAGCTCCATCGAACCTTGACGATCGGAATCTTGCTACGTTTGAGGGCTTTCTCCTCGCGTCCCATGATTTCTACTGGTTGCTCAATAAATCTCAGATGTTCGTCAATTTCCAATTCCTCCAAAGGAATTATTTCAGTGTCTTCAGCCAGACATTTCTTCAGGTTCGAGACGTGAAACACGTTGTGAACTCCATCGAGTTTGGCAGGGAGTTGTAATCGGTAGGCCACCGGGCCTACTTCCCCAATGATTTCAAATGGACCGATATAGCGAGGATTCAGCTTTCCACGCTTTCCGAAGCGTATCACTCCCTTCCAGGGAGATACCTTCAATAGTACCTTGTCGCCTACCTCGAAATTCAGAGGTTTACGGCGTTTGTCGGCATAGCTCTTTTGCCTGTCGCGTGCTGCGGCTATCCGTTTTCTGATTTGAATAATTCGTTCAGTTGTATCATGAATGATTTCCGGTCCGGTGAGTCCTTTCTCACCCGTTTCGGCCCAACACACGGGCGACCTACATTTTCTGCCATAAAGAGCTTCAAAAGGTGCCGCACCGATGCTCGTATGATAACTGTTGTTGTAGGAGAACTCCACCAACGGAAGGTGAGCCTCCCAGTCTTTACCGAAGTCGAGAACGCAAGCCCGGAGCATGTCCTCCAAAGTCTGAATAGTTCATTCTGTCTGACCATCGGTCTGCGGGTGATAAGCTGTACTCATATCCAGTCTGGTTCCCAGTGTGTCTTGCATAGATTGCCACAGTCGGGAAGTAAATCGAGGATCTCGGTCGGAGATAATGGCCTTAGGCACTCCATGAAGTGCCACAATTCGGTCAATATACAGCTTCGTTAACCCTGGATCAATGATAACCCAAATCGCATCCGGTCGGTTCGATCGATGAGGTAGTCCCATTACGAAATCCATGGAGATATCCTCCCATTTCCATTCCGGGATCTTTGGTTGCTGCAATAATCCAGAAGGCTTTTGGTACTCGATCTTAACTCTTGAGCATGTTAAACACTTAGCCACATATCGCGCAATGTCGGCTTTCATATTCGGCCACCAATACAAGTTCTTCAAATCTTGGTACATTTTGTCCGATCCAGGGTGCACCGAATACCTTGACTTGTGAGCCTCGTCCATCACGAGCTCACGGAGATTCCCAAGTAAAGGAATCCAAATTCTGTCATTGTAATATCTGAGTCCGTCAGACTTAACTTCAGAGTTACCATCCACCCCTCGCAGTGCTTCAGCTGCGAAGTTTTCTTCTTTTAAAGCTTCTTGTTGGGCATCGCGGATTCGATCCGGCAGTCCCGTGTGAATGGTAAGTTCCAGCGCTCATACCCGTCGAGGCTTTTCATACTCTTTTCGGCTTAAGGCATCAGCCACAACATTGGCTTTTCCCGGGTGATATTTAATCGCTAAGTCATAATCATTTAGTAGCTCGACCCATCTTTGTTGTCGCATGTTGAGGTCCTTTTGTTCAAAGATGTGTTGTAAGCTTTTGTGGTCGGTAAATATCGTGCACTTTGTTCCGTAGAGGTAATGTCTCCAAATCTTGAGTGCAAATACAACGGCTCCTAATTCCAAATCATGCGTTGTGTAATTCTTCTCATTAACCTTCAGTTGCCTGGACCCGTAGGCAATCACTTTGTCTCGTTGCATCAACATGCAACCGAGTCCTTGAATGGATGCATCGCAGTAAACCACGAAGTCGTCTACCCCTTCGGGTAATGAGAGAATCGGAGCTGAACATAACATGTCCTTAAGAGTTTGAAACGCGTGTTCTTCTTTTTCACCCCATCTATATTGCACTCCTTTGTGCGTTAAAGCTGTTAAGGGTTGAGCCAATTGCGAGAAACCCTTGATGAATCTTCGGTAATATCCGGCAAGTCCCAAAAACTGTCGGATTTCGGTCGGCGCTCTCGGAGTAGACCAATTCTTAATAGCTTCCACTTTAGCTGGGTCGACATGAATTCCATCCTGATTAACAATGTGTCCAAGAAACTGGACTTCGCGAATCCAAAAGTCGCACTTTGAAAACTTGGCGTAAAGCTGTTCCTTGCGGAGTAATTCCAAGATAAGTCGCAGGTGATTCTCGTGTTCTTCCTTTGTCTTGGAGTAGATTAAAATATCGTCAATGAAAACTATCATAAACTGATCGAGGTACGGCTTGCACACCCGATTCATCAGATCCATAAACACTGCAGGCGCATTAGTTAGCCCAAACGGCATAACTAAGAACTCGTAATGACCATACCGAGTTCTGAAAGCAGTCTTGGGGATATCCTCATCACGAACACGAAGTTGGTGATATCCAGACCGTAGATCAATCTTTGAATAGTAGCTCGAACCTTGTAGTTGGTCGAAGAGATCGTCGATTCGAGGAAGTGGATACCGATTCTTGATCGTAACCTTGTTAAGCTCTCGGTAGTCGATACACATTCGGAACGTTCCATCTTTCTTCTTAACAAACAATACCGGTGCTCCCCATGGAGACGAACTTGGACGAATAAATCCTTTGTCGAGTAACTCTTGAAGTTGTGCGGAGAGTTCGTTGAGTTCGCTTACCGCCAAACGGTACGGTGCGCGTGCAATCGGAGCCGCTCCGGGAGCTAAGTCGATTCCAAACTCGACTTGTCGAAATGGAGGCAAACCAGGCAAATCATCAGGAAATACATCTTGGAAGTCGCGGACTATCGGGTAGTCATTGATTCTGCGCTCGGGAAGTGTCGTGTCGGTGACGTTTGCAAGGATCGCGATGTGCCCTTCACGAAGGCACTTTTGGGCTTTGAGAAACGAAATAATACCGGTGACTGTTCCACCTTTACCATTCCCACCGTTACCATTCCCACCGTTACCATTTCCGTTGCCCGGGTTTCCACCGTTGCCATTGTTACCTTTCCCTTGTCTGCGCAATTGCGGGCAATCTTTCCTCATGTGGCCTTGCGCACCACATTCATAACAGCCACGGGCTCCACAATTGTTGTTGTTCTCATTGTTTCCTTGCCCGTTGTGGTTGTTTCCGTTTCCCCTGTTGTTATTTCCTCCTTGGTTCTGACCGTTGTTGTTTAACCTTTGCAAGTTGGTCTAGAAGTTATTGGCCTCATTCCCCGGTTTCCCACATCTTCCACACTCCAGACCTTTGCTACACATACCATTGTGGTGTTTTCCGCACTTGTTACAAAATGGAGCTTTACCCTTGTAGTTTCCATTCCCCCCTTGGCGATTGTTTCTTCCACTGTTGCTGAAATTGGACCTTGTGTTGTCAGGTCGCTTGTTCTGATATTGGGAGTTAGAGGATCTCCCAGATTGATTCCCAACAGTTTGATTGTTCACAGATGTTGCTGGAGCTTCTTCTTCAGCCTTACGCTTGCCACTTAAGGCAGTCTTCACAGTGGTCTTCGCGGGTAGAGTACCCCTCTCGATTTCCTAATCGGTTAACTTATGAGCCAAACGGATGGCTTGCTGCACGGTTGTTGGGTTGCTAGCTGTCACTAAGCTCTTGATTTGGGGTGCAAGACCCTCCAGATAACGCTCAATGCGTTTAAATTCAGCATCAACCATTGTTGGGCATAGTACCGCGTACTCGTGCAGTGTATTCCTCAACTTCCGACCCAGACATCTTGGAGTTCAAAAACTCTCCTTCCAGCTTCTTGACTTGATCTCGAGGGCAATACTCCTCCATAACCAGTTCCTTAAACGCTTCCCATTCCATGTCATTAGCCGCATCTAACCCAATCATCTGGATTTCAGCATTCCACCAGGAGAGTGCAGCTCCCTCGAAGGTACCAGTCGCATATTTCACTTTGTTCTCAGCAGGGCAGTTGCACATAGAGAAGACCTTCTCAGACTTCTCGATCCACCTGAGGAGTCCTACCGCTCCTTCCTCGCCGGAAAACGTCATCCGCTTGCAGTCCATGAAGGACTTAAACGTGCAGTGATGGAGGTTTCCTGATGCATAAATAGTTCGGGTTTTAAGTTTAAACAAGTCAAAATATAATCGCTTTGTGCCTTAACCGGCATAACAATTACCCTGCGCGGCGAATGCAGCTTGGGCGGCTGCCACTACGGCTTACACGTGTTCGTTTATCATGGCTTGCAGTTGTGCAGGCGTCAGGTTAATGTTGTTCCTTCCGTGTCCTCTTTCAGGCATTTTCTGGACAGTTAAAGTAGCGAGTGTTCAGTCACAGTTATACTCTATACATATCCCATAATATGTATATTAACAATTTCCCGTTATCCCACTATTAGTCCAGAAAAATTTTCGTGCAAAATTGAGGCGTCGTCGGAGAACGTCGTAAGTCGTAAGTACTATCGTCGAAAGTCGGCTTTCCCATAAAAGTCACCGTTGGCGTAGTCATCGTAGTAGAAATCAGGACGTAGCGTGTAGCATCGTTTCGTTGTCGCTTTCCCCCGGAATAGTGTGCGTATTAGCGTTCTAATTTCGTATTCGTGTGTGCAAATTTTCCTAAGGTTTTCCGTTAGACTACTTAGACACGGTCTATATATATTTATATATATATATATATATATATATATATATATATATATATACATATGGAGTATTTACTTACACAGCAGAGTGAGTATCCCAGGTTGGCACGTAAAAATTTTGTTTTGGGAATTGGTTTGTTCGTTTGTAACTAAGGTTTCAAGTTGCAGTTTCCAAATCGTTTTTCAAAAATGATTCCAGTTCTCTGCAACTTATGGCTCTGATACCAATCTGTCACACCCCCAAATTTCGACGAGGTGTAATAGAAACAATATTTTATGCCTTTGTTGCTGGTGCATTCACATCTGCGGGATCTTACTCTGTTTCAGAACTTCCTGTGTCTTTCTTTGGTGTTTATCAACGTGGTATATCATTCTATACTTGAATCTTACAATAATGCTCATGTGTACTAATTACTTTAATCACTTGCATGTTGATTGTATATGTTTTGTTACATATACGAATGTGTATACATCCTATGAACAACATGATGTTTTGAACTCGTTCAGTGACTAACACCATGTTATATACCTTTGTTTATGTTTATACACTAATGATGCACGTGTACGTTAATGTTGACCTATGTGTTTTTTCTTTTACAAGCATTTTATTTGTTGCACAATTTGATAATATATACAACTTTTAGTAGTTTCGGGTTTGATATTATATATACATTACATTGCTTTTATATGTCCTGACCGTTTTATATGCATGTCCACCCCGTTTAAATTAAATTTCTACTTAAAGTCAAATTTCATACTAATAATGTTTTATAATGTGTTACTTTTAGGAAAGTAATCTCTATTTAAATTTGTTCATTTTAAGAGGCAAATTTCTACTTAACTAGTTTTATAATCTGTTATTTTCTAGGAAACTGTTCTCTATTGAACAAACTGATCTCTATTCATGTATTTTTATATTACAGTCCAAGGTGTTTACCCGGTCATGGTCGAATGAACGTTTTTTTCCTTCAATTCCAATTATCGAATTCGTTTATTATAATATTTTAAATTTTGGATTCATTTTTTAAAATCCAACCGTGCATATATATATATATATATATATATATAATATATATATATATATATATATATATAAGGAGATGATCATTTGAGAACCAATTGGGTTTGAGAACTTTTGAGAACCATTATGAACCACAAGTTATATATAAGGAAATCTCCCCCATGAATTTGAATGATCCACCACTTGAAAATTAGTGGCTCAGAATGGTTCTCAAAAGTTCTCAAAGAAAAAAGTTCTCATCTGAACCTAACCCTATATATATATATATTGATCTCATTTGATACGCCTCATATATATATATATATATATATATATATATATATATATATATATATATATAGGGTGAGGTTCATTGTAGACACTTTTGCATGTGAAATAGCTCTTTTTCACATGTGAAATTTTCTGGATAATAAGAAAAAAGAAAAAAAGGAAAAAGAAAATTAATCACAACCATTAGATCAAGAGATCTAATGGTGAAAGAAGGTGTCTACCTGTCTACACTTATGGGGTGTCTACAATGAACTTTTCACTATATATATATATATATATATATATATATATGAGGCGGATCAAATGAGATCAATAATTTTGCCTAAGTTCAGTAAGACACAATCTAGACCATTAGATTAAATGGTAGATGGATAAGATTGGAGGAGATGAGATGGAAGGAATCTTTAAGGCTAGAAAGGTAAAATGGGGAGGACAACTATTTTTGACTTTTTTAAGTTCCCCCCCCCCCCCCCCAATTTTTTAAACGGCCATAACTTTTTCATACAACGTTATTTTTTAAAACGAATTTCACCATAATTCTAGTCGTGATTTTATCTTTAATTTGAGACTAGGTTTGCTCGATTTGGAAAAAAAATTGACGTTTTTTACGACGCGTTTCCAGAAGGGTTTTTTTTTTTGGATTCTGCTAGTTGCGATTTAGGATCCTGTTGATTTTCAGACCTTATTTCGAAGCTTAGACATTTTTTTTATTTTAAAATTTTTTATACACTGTGCTGGTAGATTGGTCTTCTGTGCAGTTAGATTGGTCTTCTGTGCTGTTATATTGGTCTTCTGTGCTGGTCTGTTGTGTGTATGTATTGTTGTGTTTTGTGTCTGTGTTGATCTGTGCTGGAAAACGCTAAAAAAATGTCAATTTTTTTTCTCCAAATCGAACAAACCTAATCTCAAATTAAAAATAAAAACACGACTAGAATTATGGTGAAATTCATTTTTGAAAATAAAGTCGTATGAAAAAGTTATGACCGTTTAAAAATGGGGGGGGGGGGGGGACTTGAAAAAAAATTCAACAATACATTTTTCTTCATATTTTACCCTCCCAACCTTATTCATGCACCATTTAATCTAATGGTCCAGATTGTGTCTCACTGAACTTACGCAAAATCAATGACCTCACTGGAACCGCACCCTATATATATTAATTTTATATATAGCAACAGTGTAGTCGTTTTAAAAATAAATAAAACGCTTATTTTTATGATGTAATTAAAAAAAATATATAGTATATTAAAACTATGAGTATTTGAAAAAAAAAATGATAAAACTTCATAAAAAGTAAATAAAAGTGGCCAACACTAAATATTAATCGATCATTTTTCTTTACCAATTTAATCTTATCCACCTATTAGATTTTAACAATAAATCAACACAATTCTTTCTTAGCCTTTTTAGGTTAAATAAACACTTTGAATAACTTAACCATGTACGTACATATGTAAACATATACATGTGTCTTAATTTGTTTTACTCAACTCGTTTTAGCCGAAAAAAAAATTTGCACTTTAAGTTCCCTTTAGTTACTTTCCAATTTAATTAGCTATTTTGACTTTTTTTTTAACGGTAATTTTGGATCACTGACGGAGGCATTACACCACCCATCCGATCATCTCCAATCTCTATCAGGAGAAACTCACCTCTGGTGAGAAAACACCCTGGCTCAACTTATAACCCCTAATTTTTTTATATTTTGTTACAAGTAGGAATTAAACCCAAACCTTTACCACTAGAGTAAGCTAGTAGGTGTTTATCTGTTTTGACTTTATCATTTCAGTTTAATTGTTTTAGTTAACCGTTTCAAGCAATACACTTTTTGCCCACTGATAAAAATTAATCAAGAATTCGTCACTCTTTGCATATCAGGCCATTGTTATAAACCATGATAGTTTATTGGTGTTTTATCATTAGTTTGATTAACTTTATCGTCATATATGTAATCTTTCTATATGAAAAAAAAAATAATAATAACTTGTTTTTCACGTATTTAGTACTTAATATATATTATCAATACAGGTTTTCTGTTCTTCCTCTAAATTGTTTCATCAGTCGTCGCTAATCCTTAGATGGATTTGACGTCACCCATGGCCTTATTCGATACCTTGTGAACAAAATCCTTGACATGCGATATAAATTGGTCAGATTCCGGTAACTCCGGGGAGAGATAGAAACCGTGAAACATGTTTGTATTATGGAATGATTGAATACAATTCTCATTGATTTCACAGATGCATACAGGAGTACATATAGGAGGTGAATAGCAATAAACAAGGAAACAAATAACTACCTAACAAGATAAGAGGCTCTAGAATAATCTAAAATATTAACAATATCTACAAATATTATTTTGAACTAATACGCCCCCGCAAGACGGAGGCTCCATCGGAGACACCGATCTTGGACCTTAGCTTGAGAAACGGAGCTCGGGACAACGGTTTGGTGAGAGCGTCGGCTAGCTGATCGGCAGAGCTAATATGGCGAACACATAACTCACCGGAAGTAACTTTTTCGCGAACGAAATGATAGTCAAGCGCAATGTGTTTCATCCGCGAGTGGTAAACTGGATTGGCGCAGACATAGGTGGCACCCGTATTATCACAATATAACGTGGGAGGACCTTTGAAGTGAAGACCAAGCTCCGATAAGAGATTTTGAACCCACGCAAGTTCGGACGCGGCATTGGCAAGGGCCTTGTATTCGGCCTCCGTGGAAGACCGAGAGACGGATTTCTGCCGGGCGGATTTCCAGGAGATGATGTTTGAGCCCAGATAAAGAAGATACCCGGTAGTAGACCGACCGGCGGTAGAGACCCCCCCCAATCGGAATCGGAAAAGGCCGCTAACGTGAGGGGGGACTTCTTATTGAGAAATAAACCATGATACACTGTGCCTTTGAGATATCGAAGGAGCCTTTTAAGTGCTTGCCAATGTGTCTGAGTAGGTTGATGCATGAACTGAGCAAGTTTGTTGACCGCAAACGCAATGTCAGGTCTCGTAAAAGCCAGGTATTGCAATGAGCCAACCAGTTGGCGATAGGGAGTTGGATCGACATGTGCGGTGCCATCTTCCAAAGTTAAAGCTTGAGACGTGCAGAGAGGTGTTTGAACCGGTTTTGCACCGTCCATGTTATGCGTAACAAGAAGATCAAAAATGTGCCTATGCTGCGAGAGAAACAAACCATTAGTGGTAGGAATAAGTTCAACCCCAAGAAAGTGACTCGGGTACCCCAAGTCCTTGATCGAAAAACGTGCAGCGAGGTTGGAGACGAAGGTGTCGGCAAAAGTTTGGTCATTTGCCGTGAGGATGATGTCGTCAACATACACCATAAAGTAGCACACAACACCATTAGCATTGTAGATAAACAAGGAGGCATCAGCAAGCGACTTCTTGAAACCTGTTTCCTGCAAAAAAGATGTTAAGGCCAAATACCAAGCTCGAGGAGCTTGTTTGAGACCATATAGTGACCGGGTTAGTTTACAAAGATGGTTTGGTTTGTTCGGGTCCGAGTATCCCGGTCGCTGAGTCATGTAAACTTCTTCTTGGAGATGCCCGTGCAAGAAGGCATTGTTGACGTCTAGTTGCCGAAGAGACCAATTGCGTGAGAGGGCAATAGATAGGACAGTGCGGATAGTGACTGGTTTAGTAACCGGGCTAAACGTGTCGAAGTAATCCTTTCCATATTGTTGATGAAAGCCCTTAGCAACGAGACGCGCCTTGTATTTATCAACAGTTCCGTCAGGATGGCGTTTGATTCGAAAAATCCATTTGCACCCAATCGGATTGTGAGTGGATGCGGGAACAAGTTCCCAAGTGTGGTTGTGTATAAGAGCATTGTATTCATCGTCCATAGCCTTTCGCCAGAGCGGGTCTTTGGAGGCTTGGAGGTAGGTGTTGGGAACAAGAGAAGGCGAAATGGGATGGGCGGTGGTGCAGTTAACAAACTGATCGTTGAAGTACTTGGGGTTGGGAACACGAGTTCGTGTGGTAGGACGGGGGGACGGGTTGGTGGTATCCGACGTGGCAGACGGGGTTGTGGTAATGGGTTCGGGTTCGACGGTGGGAGATGACTGGGAAGAGGATGAAGGGGAAAAAACGGGTGGAGTGGGTGGCGAGCTGGCGGAGGGAACGGGTGAGGGAGGAGGGGTGAGAGATGTAGCGTGAGCAGGGGAAGGTGCATGGGAGGCTTGGGTTTGCATGGAAGGGGAAGGAGTGTGCATGGGAGGTGGGGGGTGTTGCGGAACAGGAGGCTGCATGGGTGGGGTAGGGACGAGAGGAGGGGGGGTTGGGGTTGGGTGAAATTGAGAGAGGAAGGCATCAGGAGTAGGAATGGAGGATGGTGGTGATTTGGAATTTTTAAAGGGAAAGGAGTCCTCCACAAAGGTGACATGCCGTGAGTGATAAAGGCGATTTGCACCGGTGTCGAAGCACTTGTAAGCGGATTTGGAGGTGGAGTAGCCAAGGAACACACACGGTTGAGATTTCGGTTCAAGTTTGGAGGATGTGTAATGATGTTAGTCCAATTTGTCGTCATTATTATGCTTATATTGTCTTATTTAATAACAATAATGGTTGGATTACATTGCATTTTCATGGGTTTTTGTATTTTGAGGTACCGGATGGTTAATGAGTTAAATTG
>JBCNJP010000020.1:1613792-1784453 GCA_039602395.1 Deinandra increscens subsp. villosa | reverse complement strand
CAGATATACAAATTACTTTGTTTCTCTCTCTAGCAGTTATCAAACTTGTATATATTTACTACATTTCATCATATGTAAGAGATCACCCTTATGAATGAAGATTATGCTCTTGGTATTCTCTCTTGAATACAACTTTTCTTTTACGTTATCAGCACGATTGCGAGATTAAAGATTACCCCTGTGTTACTGAAGACGCTTTCAAAATCATCATCAATCGATAGTTGAAGATTCACGTTCTTTGAATCAAATTGTATCGAACCAGATTTTAATCATCCAGGTTCCCTTATCCAGGTTTTAATCATATCTTCACTTTATTCTTAAAATAATATTCTCTGTTACAATCAGGCTTGAAACGATAAATTTTTCGAACTCTATAAAAAAAAAAATTTCGTTTGAATCAGGACGATGTAACAGAAGAATATGAATCATATACGAATCTCCATCTTGTTTTCTTTGGAGATATCCATTCTTTTATACACTTGAAACACCCCATTTTCACAAATTTTTTTTCTTTCAAATTTGGGGTAAAATCCAGTGTCGTAAAAGAATAAGATAGGGATTTTTTGTTTATTTGAAATTTAGAAATCATGAAATAGGTTTATCTCTTAAGACCTGGTTTTCCTAGATTTAGATCCAATTTGTATAAACCATCACAATTGTGTTTGTTTTCAATCGACGGTTCCTACCGTCTTCATACAACATCACCATCCCGGTGAGAATACAAAGAAGCAAAATATATACATACATAGAGGGAGAAGAAGAGAAATTAATTTTCCCCAAATTCATGTTCACTGAAATAAAATAATAATGGTTCCTACCACAATCAAACATAAATGCACAAACCTGTGATCTACTCTCAGTCATCGCTCTTCAATAGTCTGAAATCATACCCACCCTCGTAAGAAATCGTATTTGAAAAATGTTAAAGTAACAAATCGTGGAGAACCAGAAGTATCTATAGATGCATAGAAAAATGACTCTCCAAGAACGAAATAGATCGATTTGATCAGTTCTCCGGCAACGCGCATCGAGCCGATCTGTTCTCCGGCGGCGTTTTCATTATACCGCCTCGTCGGTGGATCTGCGATACTAAACGACCTGTCACGTATTCAAGCATTTTTGTTCTCTCTTTACCCCTTCTTGAAAACTCTTAGCAATTGATCTTGATCTTGATCTACTACTTTTTATTGTGTTTCTCTCTCGAACCTCCATCAAACTGTTTATTGACCTGTATTCCTTATAGGGTCAGAAAGAAGATTCTAGATATTTCAATTTACATACCCTTTGATTTTCTATTTTCTTAAAAACCAATAGTCAGTATTAATGTATTAGTATACATGTTTTACAAACATGATATGTTCCACAACAATCTTCATTTCCTATTGTTTTTAGCTATGGTCTATTTGATGGGTTGCATTTAAAATATTCAAGTAAAATGTCAAACTTGTCCAAACTTTAATTCGACATATTTGATATCTTTGGGACTTCCGTGGTCTTTTGGCCAATAATCTGGGTGAAACCATTAATGCGGGTAATAGCACTTCCCATGAGGACTTCTTTTGAGATACCCAAATCATTGGTAGTCATCCCAATATACACGACTTTAGATTCTATCAGGAAACCGCTCAAAGAATACTCAAAATTCCCAACAAAAATCAAATAATTCAGTGAAGATGACGAGCGGCGAAGAATCTTCAACTTGAAGAAGGAATGCCCCACTGTCAAATATCATTTTGAGTTGTAGAAAAATATTAAATAACTCATTGACTACCAGAAGTTGGTCTTACTCACCACGGCTCACTACGACTGGCTTCATCTTAAGTTACAAGATTTTAAAACAGTCAGCGAGTACAATTCTGCTCTTTTCCGCGTCACATTTGAACTGAAATTATGCGGAGAAAATATAACCAATTAATACATGTTTGAAAAGACTTTATCAACGTTCGATGCATCAAACATGATCCTATCGCGACAATATAGGAAACGTATATTCACTAAATATTCTGAATTGATTTCATGTCTTTTGGTCGCTGAACAAAATAATAAGCTTTTGCTACAAAATCATCAAGTGCGACCTGTTGGTTCAAACTCATTACCTGAAGCTAATGCGACTACTTCTCAGAGCAATCGTGGGAGAGGAGGAGGTCGCGGCCCCAGTAGAGGTCGTGGTCGTGGACGGAGCAATTCATGGCATCATGATTCTAAATAGTTTAAACCTGAAAATGGCGAATCAAGTCGACAGAATACGGGACGACATTCTAGGGGGAGAGGTCGCGAGAGCCAAAACAATTCTTGTTTTCATTGTGGAATGACAAGCCATTGGTCTCGCACATGTCGCACCCCCAAGCATCTTGTTGAAGCTTATCAAAGAATGATCGAAGAGAACGGAAAAACTGTTGAAACTAATCTGGTTGATAATGTACCTAACACCGATCAAGATATCAATATGTCAGACATTCATATCGATGTGTGTGATTTCATCTAGTTCCAGCAGAACTACTGTTCGTGATGAATGTCTAGTAAACAGTAATGATGCAAATACTATTGTCTCCAGCAGAAACTATATTCGGTGTTAGCAATCTTATTGAAAGCTCCAGAAGAGTATATCTTATCTTATATATTATGACGAAACTGATTAGTTTTAACACACATATATGATAATCGATGTAGCATTGCACCAAAAAGAAAATAATACCAACTGCTATTCACGAATACTCCCCAGATACATCAAATATTTTTATAAGAGAATTAATATGTCCCAACTAAAATGTATTTGGTTGTACGATCCATGTACAAATAAAACAACCATATGATTGACTGGAGAGATATTTACAGCGGAATATGCTAATTGTCGATTTAATATGACAATATTCCCAGTCTTAGGGGGAGATAAGAGTAAAGAAAGACTGGTAATACAATGAATAATATGAAATGCATCATGAATGTCAATATAAATCTGAAGTCAATATGTCAAACGTTTTCTAGATGCATTCACAAAGATAGTGACAAAGTCACATATACCAGTATGAAATATGCCTGCTCTGATTAAAATAATCATATAAAGATTGGGTGATATAACGGTTCCAATGATAAACTCATGAAAATAAAAGAGCAGAGGAAATACAGTTGGTATAATTCCATAAGAGATTATACGCAAAAACCTAGAAGAGGTTATTGATAAAGTCCCTGAAGCGACTGATTACATTTAAAGTCCCAGAAGAGAGTGGTCATATTCAATGTCCCAGGAGAGGCAAGAAAAGTTCTAGAACAAATATCGATATTGAATGAATATGAGATCTCTTAATGTGTACAAAACAGTACAATATGGAACCGGAACAAAATCACGTGTGTAAATTGAAATATTTCATATGCTATAGCAATAGATGTAATCAATGAAAAAGATAACGTACACAAATCTATGTATAAGTACATACAAAGATGATTTGTCAAAAGTGGCAAGATGCCTTAAAAGGCCTCGCTTGACAAGCGAAACGTTTTCGGACCCGAAGTTCGAACACCCATAGACGTCAAACCAGTAGGTTATAAATGGGTGTCTTTAAATAAAAAGAAACGTTAAATAATGAGATTATGCGATGTACGGCCCCACATTGTACCATAAAGGTTTCTTCCCAAATCCCAGTAGTTGATTATGTGGAAACGCATTCCCCTGTAGTAGATGCGATAACCTTTAATATTTAACCGGCCTCGTAAATCTCGAATAGACTTCAGATGAAACTTATGGATGTCTTTACTACATATTTATACGGGACACTTAGAAATTGATATCCACATGAAAATCCTAAAGGATTAGAAATGCCCGAAGCATTAAAGTAGTACCCCGAGATATATGTGTTATAAATCTCAAATAGAATATTACATGATCTCAATAAAACTGGTCGTTATGGTACAACCGACTCAGTAAATATTTTGAGATCATGTAATATTCTATTTGAGATTTATAACACATATATCTCGGGTGCTCCTTTAATGCTTCGGGCATTTCTAATCCTTTAGGATTTTCATGTGGATATCAATTTCTAAGTGTACCAATCTGTCCATGAGAAGAGCATCCATAAGTTATCTGAACCTATCAAGATTTACGAGGCCAGTTAAATATTAAAGGTTATCGCATCTACTAAGGGGATGCGTTTCCACATAATGACTCCTGGGATTTGGGAAGAAGGAAGAAACCTTTATGGTACAATGTGGGGCCGTCCATCGCATAATCTCATTATTTAACGTTCTTTTTATTTAAAGACACCCATTTATAACCTACTGGTTTGACTTTGGCTATCGCGACCTCTCCCTCTAGAATGTCGCTCAGTATTATGTCGACTTGATTCGTCATTTTCAGGTTTAAAATTTTGAGAATCACGATGCCATGAATTTCTCCGTCCACGACCACGACCTCTACTGGGGCCGCGACCTCCTCCTCTCCCACGACTGCTCTGAGAAGTAGCCGCATTAGCTTCAGGTAATGGGCTTGAACCAACAGGTCGCGCTTGATGATTTTGTAGCAAAAGCTTATTATTTTGTTCAGCGACCAAAAGACATGAAATCAATTCAGAATATTTAGTGAACTTACGTTCCCTATATTGCTGCGATAGGATCATGTTTGATGCATGGAATGTTGATAAAGTCTTTTCAAGCATGTCTTCATCGGTTATATCTTCTCCACATAATTTTAATTCAGATGTGATGCGGAAAATAGCAGAATTGTACTCGCTGACTGTTTTAAAATCCTGTAACCTAAGATGAATCCAGTCATAGCGAGCCGTGGGGAGTAAGACCAACTTCTGGTAGTCAATGAGTTATTTAATATTATTCCATAACTCAAAATGATATTTGACAGTGGGGCATTCCTTCTTCAAGTTGAAGATTCTTTGTCGCTCGTCATCTTCACTGAGTTATTTGATCTTTGTTAAGGATTTTGAGTATTCATTGAGCGGTTTCCTGATAGAATCTAAAGTCGTGTATATTGGGGTGACTACCAATGATTTGGGTATCTCAAAAGAAGTCCTCATGGAGATGGTAACAAAGAAAAATCATAGTTTTCGTTTTATCTTTGAGGAAAGTGCTATTACCCGCATTAATGGTTTCACCCAGATTATTGGCCAAAAGACAACGGAAGTCCCAAAGATATCAAATATGTCGAATTAAAGTTTCGACAAGTTTGACATTTTACTTGAAATGAATATTTTAAATGCAACCCATCAAATAGACCATAGCTAAAAACAATAGGAAATGAAGATTGTTGTGGAACATATCATGTTTGTAAAACATGTATAATAATACATTAATACATACTATTGGTTTTTAAGAAAATAGAAAAACAAAGGGCATGTAAATTAAAATATCTAGAATCTTCTTTCTGACCCTATAAGGAATACAGGTCAATAAACAGTTTGATGGAGGTTCGAGAGAGAAAACACAATACAAAGTAGTAGATCATGATCAAGATCAATTGCTAAGAGTTTTCAAGAGGGGGTAAAGAGAGAACAAAAATGCTTGAATACGTGACAGGTCGTTTAGTATCGCAGATCCACCGATGATGCGGTATATTGAAAACGCCGCCGGAGAACAGATCGTCTCGATGCACGTTGCCGGAGAACTGATCAAATCGATCTATTTCTGTGACAACCGGACCAAAAATCAGGTCAAACCTCTCTCCGTTGACTTTCGTTGACTTTTTAAATTCGTTTTAATTACGTGATTTACTGCTTTAAACTGCATGATTAACTGTGATTAAATAAACAATCAACTGATATGAAATTCGCGTTAAATAACTGTGAAACATGAACGTTTCATATTTTTATTAATGGAATTTTATTAATAAGAAATTAAATATAAAATTTGACATTTTATATTTTATCAAACTGACTCAAGCTGTTAAGTCATTTCATGAACTTAAAACGAATACAAAACGTTACGTTGTCAAGACTTAACCACATTTCCAAACGATTAGCCTATTGGGCCCGGTAAGCCCAATAACCCCAAAAACGTCCGGATTGACTCGAAAACTTAACCAAAGGTTCATCTCGACTAAACGAGTAAAACCCCCAACCCGGAAACCCGACCCGCGGCCCAGATCGTATTGGGCCGTAACCGGCCCAAGCCCTTTTCCCTTTTCGGCTCGCGGCCCAACCCAAGAACCGAATGGGCTTCGGCCCATTCCCATATCGAAAACCGAATGGGCTTCGGCCCATTCCCCTTCCCCATCGCGATTGGGCTTTGGCCCAATCTTAAACAAATTTAATTATTTGTTAAGCCCACTAGTTTTATTAAAAGTTAATCCCATCTCTTTAACCCACTAATATTTTTATAAAACTTGGGTTAACAACATTTATAAAAATAAAAATCATCATTCAATTGGATAAAATATACTTGGAGTATATTTTAAAAAGTTGTGATTTTTATAAACTCCTAACCACCTTTTATTTTATAAAAGCTTCTAAACTTTTATAAAATTTATAAAACAAGTCACCTACTCTTGTGATTAGTTAGGATTAATCTAAGCTTGACAACTCACTAATACCCAATGGTTAACATAACCACTTTTTAGTATAAGTAGGAGACAAGTCTCCTACTTGTTCCCTTGCACCCAACCAAGAAGCACACCCACTTCCCCCCCCCCCCCTCTTCTCCCTAGCCGGCCACACCACCACCGCCAACCACCGTCCGCCGCCGCCCCCTGCCACCGCCGGCAGCCCCTGCCGCCGCAGCGCCGCCGTGCCGGACCACCATCAACCGCCGCCACCTCCACCCCTTTCTCGGTTCTTCTTCTACACTCATTTGTGAGTGTTCTAAACCCCTTTCCTCCTATATTTTCTTACATGTTTACCACCCAAGAGAAACCCCAAGTCTTGACAACTAACCACCATGATCAAAACCTTTAAATCTTTTATGTTGAATGCTTGGTTTGCAAGAAACAACTAACTAAACTCTCTTCTTAATCTCCATTCTTTCAAGATCATTTGGTGAAACACATTGTGAACCCTTTTGGATAGTAGCATATGTGCACCTTGATCATGCTTATGAAATCCAAGGATTTCATAGTTAGTTGCTTGCAAACCCAAGCCTCTTCATGTTTATAATCAAAGACTAAATAATAATACTTGTTATTATTTATTTTTGGTCCTAACACATGTATTAGTGTTAGTAGATTTATTATTTATTTTTGGTCCTAACACATGTATTAGTGTTAGTAGATTTATTATTTATTTTTGGTCCTAACACATGTATTAGTGTTAGTAGATTTATTATTTGGTCCTAACATGAAAATGTTAGTAGATGGCTAATTATTCTTGGTCCTAACATGTTAATGTTAGTAGATATGTTTATTATTTCATATGACATACTATCATGATAATTAATAAATATAAACCATGTTATATTTAGTTAACTAGCTACATTACACAAAAGAAATGAACTAAATCATGGACATTAGAAATAAACTTTAATCACTAAAGTAACTAGTGATTTATAAAAATGGACCAAAGAATATACTTCTTAAAAAGGTCATATAACATATTTAATGTGTACAAATGATTAAACGAAAAGAATAAATTTAATTCTTACTAGATTTAGTAGGAATAATATTTATGTCAAATGATTATGTTGACATAAATACTTGGATTTATTACAAGTTTTAACCTTTCTAAAACCTTTGTTATAAAAGGACATTTTTCTATAAAAAAGTCACATTTGGAAATAAATATTTTTATAAAAGATTTTATAAAAATAAATCAAAGACAAATCATTGACTTTAAATGTTTACATGGACTTTTAATATTACTTTGATGAAAACAAAGTAACCAAAAATGGACTAACGTTCGTTGGAGATTTTAAATAAAAATCAAGTTTTATAAAGACAACGTTATATAAATCCAAGCGTCGTTACGATATTTTGAGAAATATATATATTTCATGTAAGTGAAATGTTAAACACTTTCGAAAAATAAATGATTAAATGCTAGGAACTTAAATGTTTTCTCTAAAGATTCATGTTTTAAAAATAAGACAAACGTTAATAATTATTCTTGACAAAATAATTATTTACAAAAGATATAAACCATGTTTTATTCACCAAGGGATTGTTAATTATAATTATTTAAAATAATTATAACTTGCAAGATTAACGAATCAAATAAGTAATTATTTAATTAAAAATAATTATTCGAACTTGTGAAAATAATAATAAACATTATTATTTCTTTTTAGCTCAATGTTCAAGACTTGATTGAATTATTGAAAATGATTATTGGTTATATTTATTGAACATAAATATAAAAACCATAAAAGTATTCAATTAATAAATACAAGTTAACGAGTTTTCACTGATTCAAATGGACTTAAAACGTCAAGACTTGA
Organism: Deinandra increscens subsp. villosa; assembly: GCA_039602395.1. NCBI lineage: Eukaryota > Viridiplantae > Streptophyta > Magnoliopsida > Asterales > Asteraceae > Deinandra > Deinandra increscens. Next base: position 1,776,083 of record JBCNJP010000020.1, on the reverse strand, counting down.
CCGGTATCACTTGGGTGACTATTGTTACTCAAATGATCATAAGACCTTATGCATATGTTTATTAAATGATTTAGGACGTTACGTGCTACCGTTCCTTCACTGCTTATTTACCGCTTATCTACTGAATCTGTGAGTTTCACGGCCCCTTTTTCCTTTTAACTGTTTTATACTTGGGGGAGAAATCATGAAAACTGGTTAAATGCTTTTTACTTAATATTATGGTTTATTTGTTAGCCGTATGACTACTTGTTCTCTTACTGATTGCCCAACTTGGTACATTATCGATATAAACGTTTGTACAACCGAAATCCCATCATTAATTGATTTCAATTAGTTCTGTACGAAACGATAGCTAGTGAATAGATCTATTTGGGTTGACAACCCTACCCTAACTGGTAGCTCCAGTTCTGACTCCGGATTGTCTGGGGGTACACGTCAGTTATTCTGCTCTGTTTAACATCTCTGGGCAAGAGATGCTGGGTGGGTAAACCGTTAGTATTTGAAATCAAGGTTCAGGTGAGATCATACATCCACAACAATAAACCCTGATAATATTTAAGTATACTGAAAACTGTTTTACAACTGTTTAACTGATGAGTCCTAAACCTGTGAACCTCACCAACTTTATGTTGACCCGTTTTATATTCATGATTTCTTAGGTAATTGACGAAACTCTCTGAAGACATGCAAATGGGGCTTACGTATGCTATCGGACCTGTTCTTGGAGTCATAGTCCCAACTATCCAAATAAACCGTTTCATGCTTTTAATAATCGTTTAAGACTTTATGTTTTTAAAATTGTAAGACATTATTGTTTCCGCTATCTTTTCCGCTGCAATGAAATGAAGTAATGTTTTATGAAGTTTTTAATTTATTAGAAGTTGTTCTATGTATCCTCGACTATGATTCCATTCTGGCTCACACCCGATACCGTTGACCGGGGTGTGACAGATTGGTATCAGAGTCGTGGTTATAGCGAACCAGGATAAACAAAGAAACAAAACGAAACGATACCCAAGCCTGGACTATAACCCACTCCGAAGCTACCATTTGCATGCAAGGCCTCATCCTCGATATGTTTACTTAAGCTAGATTAAGTGTTACTTATGTGTTAACTATGCCTTACTTCCTTGCTTTAGTTGTTACACCTTTATGATGATTACTGATCACTGTTTCCTGTTGGAATATTTTCGCAGAGATGACTTCGAAAGAGGTTATTTGCGTTGCCGATTCCAGTGAGGAAGCAAGTGTAGAGTATACTCCATCACCAGATGGACCCGACACCGGTGGACTACACACCATCGCCTGAGGATCACGTACCATCTAGCCCCGAGACTGAGGGAGCTACCGTCGGTACCATTCGTGAGACATTCCTCCCTCGTGGTTTCCTGAGCCCTATTAGACGTAGGACCTCTGACGATACCTCCGACCACCTTGCTCCCACCGCCACTGCTGGCGGTGTGGCCCCGATGAGTGCTTCGAGCACCGCTGACCCTTTCACAGGCCGTGACCGGTCTGTGAAAACCTATGTCGCCACGCCTGGTGGCGGCAGACGGGGATTTACCCCGGGAAGGGCACCTGGCCCATCCCGGACTCGGGAGGTTAGACGCACCCATGACGAGCCTGCGCCCAAGAGGCGATATGTGTTTGAGTTGCCCCACCTTGCATGGATGCCAGGCCAGGTCCAGCACTGGCGGATGATCGAGGAGTTCCCGAGCTGTTATGCTCGTGGAGAGTCCTCACTTCCTGACCCATCCCGTCGTGTACCTTTAGGGATCTCACCATTCACAGACGAGCCGATATCTGATACAGTACCACTCTTAGTTGCTCGTCTGAGGCGTATAGAGACCGACCTAGGAGAGCTTGACGCGGATGTCCGCCAGTTACCTACCACCCCTGAGATGACCCGCCTTAGGAACCAGATGTCTGCGTTGATCGGACGCATGGGCGATACTGATAGCGCCATGGGGTCCCTTCACGCCAACATGACTGGAGTCAGCATGGCCACCACTGATCTGCTCCTCTCCCATGAGAGCCTGCAGAGGAGAGTCGCAGCACTGGAGTTTGTATCCGGACGACTCCTCGCCACCCTCCATGCCATGACTCATGCCCCGCCCTTTTACTACATGCCTCCTGGTCCTCCACCACCCCCACCAGCATTCTAGGTAGATGTGACCTAGTACCTTTTGATAGCCGTTTTATATATGAAACATGTTAACCCTTGATTTATGATTGGGACTGCGAGCCCACGATGCAAACTTGTTTATTTTGGATGTGTTTCGTCTGTAATATGGTAACAAACTATGACTGATGTATGACTTTGGTTAAAATGATATGGAAATCTTTTGTTATGGTTATGATTCCTGTTATAGTTATAATTTCTGTTATGATTGTGTTATTGTCATGTTATGGTTGTGTAGCTTATATTATCATGATTTCTATGACACGCTATGTTACTTCATCCTCCTACTTATGTCTCTTGGTTGTGTTTGCGCGTGTAAATGTTTTGGCAATTGATGTATGTCGTGGCAGTTATTCTCGAGCATGTAATAACCCCATTTACATATTATCTAAAATTTTCTTTATGAATTGTAACTTAAAGAGAAATCATGCCACCGAGACGCCGAACCACCAGGAACACTTCACCTCCTCCGCCTCCTCCTCCTATGACTGCTGAGGAAATCGAGGAGATGATTGCTAATCGCGTAGCAGAAACTGTTGCCGTCGCTGAAACCCAACGTCAGAACGACAATGGGGCACGCGGTAAGAACGAACTAACCAATGTTAGAAAAACACTAGACTACAATTTTCCTAAATTGTATTTAACGTTTCAACCTAACAATTGCAGGCCCCCGTGAATGTTCATACAAAGACTTTATGAACTGCAAACCCGCGAATTTCAAGGGTTCTGAATGCGTTGTTGGTTTAGTTCGCTGGTTTGAGAAAATGGAGTCCGTCTTCCGCATAAGCAACTGCCCTGAGCAGTACATGGTCAAGTATTCCACATGCGCACTGACTGATAGCGCACTGACTTGGTGGAATTCCCATGCTGATGCTATGGGAACTGATTTGGCTTACGCCATGACATGGGACGAGCTCAAACAACTGCTTCGCGATGAGTACTGCCCTAGAGAAGAGCTTCAGAAACTCGAAGCTGAGTTCTGGAACCTAACCATGAACGGAGCCGATGTTGCCGGCTATACCAAGAGGTTCCGTGAGCTCGCTCATCTCTGTCCGACCATGATCACTCCTCTTTACAAGAAGATTGAACGGTACATCTTGGGGACTTGCACCTCATATCCAGGGGAATGTCCTTTCCTCAAATCCTCAGACTTTTCAGGATGCTGTGCGCCTGGCACACAACCTAGTTTACCAAGCCAACCGTCAAGGTGTGAACCTTGGCAAGAAACAGTCTGAGAGCAAGACCCCTGAAGCCAGTACCACTCCTTCCACCAACAAGAAGCCTGATAACAAACGGAAACGCGGATTCTGGAGGAATCGCGATGATAAGGCCCCTGCCAAAGAAGCTGAATCGGTGAAGGTCTATGCTGCTACTACCCCTACTCATGTTGTCCGAAAGACTGGATACAACGGTGGAGCACCCCTGTGCAACAAGTGCAACCTCCATCACACACTCGATTGTGGCAACGTCTACTGCAACATCTGCAAGACGAAAGGACACGTAGCACGAGACTGTCCGAAGCGCACCTGTTACGGTTGCGGAGCCACCGGACACTACAAGAAGGACTGTCCGAAGGCAGGAAACCAGGATCCGAATCAGGCTAGAGGAAGAGCCTTTGTAATCAATGCCGGAGATGCTCGCCGTGACCCCAACACGGTGACGGGTACGTTTCTACTAAATAATCATTATGCTTCCGTTTTATTCGATACTGGTGCTGATAGGAGCTTCGTGTCTACCGAGTTTGGCCAATTACTTGAAATTACCCCTGTTGCCTTAGACACTAAGTTCACAGTAGAATTAGCGAACGGAGAATTAGTAGAAACTAGCATTATTTATCCAAATTGCTCGCTAGAACTCTCCGATCATCCCTTCAGCATTGATTTGATGCCTGTAGAACTAGGAAGTTTTGATGTTATCATTGGCATGGACTGGTTATCAAAGAACCGTGCAGAAATCGTGTGCCATGAGAAAATAGTTAGGATGCCACTCGAAGATGGCAACACTCTAAACGTACAAGGCGAAAAGAGTGGAACCCAACTAAACCTCATATCTAGTATGAAGGCACGGAAAGTTCCTTCGCAAAGGATGTCATGCCATCCTAGCACACGTAACTGAGAAGAAACCAAAGGAGAAGAACATAGCAGATGTTCCCGTTGTCCGCGAATACCCGGAAGTCTTTCCCGAAGACTTGCCAGGTTTACCGCCGACGCGACAAGTGGAGTTTCGCGTCGACTTGGCACCCGGTGCCGCCCCCGTAGCCAGGTCTCCGTACCGTCTGGCACCTTCTGAGATGCAGGAGTTATCTAGCCAATTACAAGAATTGCTAGATAAAGGCTTCATCCGTCCAAGCCACTCACCATGGGGAGCACCCGTGCTATTTGTCAAGAAGAAAGATGGAACTTTCCGGATGTGCATCGACTACCGGGAACTGAACAAGCTGACTGTGAAGAACCGTTACCCGCTTCCTAGGATCGACGACCTATTTGATCAACTTCAAGGATCGAGCTTCTACTCCAAGATCGATTTAAGATCGGGATACCATCAACTCAGAGTCAGAGACGAAGATGTTTCGAAAACAGCGTTCAGAACACGCTATGGCCATTATGAATTCCTCGTAATGCCATTTGGTTTGACAAACGCACCTGCCGTGTTCATGGATCTGATGAACCGCGTATGCAAACCCTACCTGGATAAATTCGTTATCGTGTTCATTGACGACATTCTTATCTACTCCCGTAGTAAAGAAGAACACGAACAACATCTGAGACTTATCCTGGAGTTGTTGAAGAAGGAAGAACTCTACGCGAAATTTTCCAAATGCGACTTTTGGATTCGCGAGGTTCACTTTCTGGGCCATGTGATCAATGATCAAGGAATCCACGTGGATCCTACAAAAATTGAAGCAATCAAGGATTGGAGTACGCCAACGACTCCAACCGAGATTCGACAATTTTTAGGTCTTGCTGGCTATTACCGCCGATTTATCGAGAACTTCTCGAAGATAGCTCAGCCACTTACCGCCCTGACCCAGAAAGATAAGAAATTCATATGGGATGCCAAAACTGAAGCAGCATTTCAGTTACTGAAGCAGAAGCTTTGTGATGCCCCGATTCTATCATTACCCGATGGAATCGAAGACTTCGTTGTTTACTGCGATGCCTCGCATCAAGGTTTAGGTTGTGTATTGATGCAACGAGAGAAAGTCATCGCCTACGCATCACGACAACTGAAGATTCACGAGAAGAATTATACCACTCATGATTTAGAACTCGGAGCCGTTGTCTTTGCTCTCAAAATCTGGAGGCACTATCTTTATGGTACCCAATGTACTATATTCACCGATCATAAAAGCCTCCAACATATTTTCAATCAGAAGGAATTGAATATGAGACAACGCCGATGGGTGGAACTGCTAAATGACTACGAATGCGAGATTCGTTATCATCCAGGCAAGGCTAACGTTGTAGCCGATGCCTTAAGCAGGAAAGAGCATGCCAAACCTCGCCGCGTCCGAGCATTAGGCATGACCATCCACTCAAACCTTAATTCACAAGTGCGCGACGCACAAATCGAAGCCCTCAAACCAGAGAACCTAACTGGAGAAGGTTTACGTGGGATGGAGAAGCAGCTGGAAGAGAAACCCGATGGAACCAAGAACTTCATGGATAGGCTATGGGTACCTATCTATGGAGGATTAAGGCAATTAATCTTCGATGAAGCTCACAAATCAAGGTATTCCATTCATCCCGGATCAGACAAGATGTATCACGGTCTGAAGAAACAATTTTGGTGGCCTAACATGAAAGCCGAGATAGCCACCTATGTCGGCAAGTGCTTAACATGTTCGAAGGTCAAAGCCGAATACCAGAAGCCCTCTGGATTGTTAACTCAACCGGTGATCCCTGAATGGAAATGGGAAGAGATATCTATGGATTTTATCACAAAATTGCCTAAATCCAGATCTGGATATGACGCTATCTGGGTGATAGTCGATCGATTGACGAAGTCAGCACACTTCTTACCGGTCAATGAGAAGGATAAGATGGATAAGCGAGCCAAACTTTACATAAAGGAAATCGTCTCGCGCCACGGTGTGCCTAAATCCATCATATCCGACCGAGACAGTCGATTCACTGCACACTTTTGGAAATCTCTACAGAAAGCTTTGGGTACTCGACTCGATATGAGTACTGCCTACCATCCACAGACAGATGGCCAAAGTGAGAGAACAATCCAAACGCTTGAGGATATGCTGAGAGCATGTGTGATAGATTTCGGACCCAAGTGGGACGAGCACCTCCCTCTTGCCGAATTCTCTTATAACAACAGTTATCACACCAGCATTCGAAGCCGCCCCTTTCGAAGCACTTTATGGGAGAAAGTGTAGATCCCCACTCTGCTGGACTGAGATTGGAGACAGTCAATTAACTGGCCCTGAATTAATCTTCGAAACGACTGAGAAAATCTTTCAAGTCCGAGATCGTCTGAAGAGCTGCCCGGGACAGACAGAAGAGCTACGCCGACAACCGACGCAAACCCCTGTCCTTTAAAGTGGGTGATCGCGTCATGCTAAAGGTGTCACCTTGGAAAGGTGTCATCCGGTTCGGCAAACGAGGAAAGCTCAACCCTCGTTATATTGGTCCCTTTGAAATCATCGAAACCATCGGACCGGTAGCTTACCGTTTAAATCTGCCCGCCGAGCTAAGCAGCGTTCACAATGTCTTCCACGTCTGTAATCTTAAGAAATGTTTATCTGATGAAACGCTCATCGTTCCCGCTTGATGAAATCCAAGTGGACGAAACCCTACACTTCATTGAGGAACCCGTGGAGATACTGGACCGAGAAATCAAAAAGCTGAAGCATAGCCGCATTCCCATAGTCAAGGTACGATGGAACTCTAGGCGAGGACCAGAGTACACATGGGAACGCGAGGATCAAATGCGCCGAAAGTATCCACGTCTGTTTGAGAACGTCGCATCCACCAGTAACCAAAGCTGAATTTCGGGACGAAATTCTTCTAACTGGGGGAGAATGTGACAACCGGACCAAAAATCAGGTCAAACCTCTCTCCGTTGACTTTCGTTGACTTTTTAAATTCGTTTTAATTACGTGATTTACTGCTTTATACTGCACGATTAACTGTGATTAAATAAACAATCAACTGATATGAAATTCGCGTTAAATAACTGTGAAACATGAACGTTTCATATTTTTATTAATGGAATTTTTATTAATAAGAAATTAAATATAAAATTTGACATTTTATATTTTATCAAACTGACTCAAGCTGTTAAGTCATTTCATGAACTTAAAACGAATACAAAACGTTACGTTGTCAAGACTTAACCACATTTCCAAACGATTAGCCTATTGGGCCCGGTAAGCCCAATAACCCCAAAAACGTCCGGATTGACTCGAAAACTTAACCAAAGGTTCATCTCGACTAAACGAGTAAAACCCCCAACCCGGAAACCCGACCCGCGGCCCAGATCGTATTGGGCCGTAACCGGCCCAAACCCTTTACCCTTTTCGGCTCGCGGCCCAACCCAAGAACCGAATGGGCTTCGGCCCATTCCCATATCGAAAACCGAATGGGCTTCGGCCCATTCCCCTTCCCCATCGCGATTGGGCTTTGGCCCAATCTTAAACAAATTTAATTATTTGTTAAGCCCACTAGTTTTATTAAAAGTTAATCCCATCTCTTTAACCCACTAATATTTTTATAAAACTTGGGTTAACAACATTTATAAAAATAAAAATCATCATTCAATTGGATAAAATATACTTGGAGTATATTTTAAAAAGTTGTGATTTTTATAAACTCCTAACCACCTTTTATTTTATAAAAGCTTCTAAACTTTTATAAAATTTATAAAACAAGTCACCTACTCTTGTGATTAGTTAGGATTAATCTAAGCTTGACAACTCACTAATACCCAATGGTTAACATAACCACTTTTTAGTATAAGTAGGAGACAAGTCTCCTACTTGTTCCCTTGCACCCAACCAAGAAGCACACCCACTTCCCCCCCCCCCCCTCTTCTCCCTAGCCGGCCACACCACCACCGCCAACCACCGTCTGCCGCCGCCCCCTGCCACCGCCGGCAGCCCCTGCCGCCGCAGCGCCGCCGTGCCGGACCACCATCAACCGCCGCCACCTCCACCCCTTTCTCGGTTCTTCTTCTACACTCATTTGTGAGTGTTCTAAACCCCTTTCCTCCTATATTTTCTTACATGTTTACCACCCAAGAGAAACCCCAAGTCTTGACAACTAACCACCATGATCAAAACCTTTAAATATTTTATGTTGAATGCTTGGTTTGCAAGAAACAACTAACTAAACTCTCTTCTTAATCTCCATTCTTTCAAGATCATTTGGTGAAACACATTGTGAACCCTTTTGGATAGTAGCATATGTGCACCTTGATCATGCTTATGAAATCCAAGGATTTCATAGTTAGTTGCTTGCAAACCCAAGCCTCTTCATGTTTATAATCAAAGACTAAATAATAATACTTGTTATTATTTATTTTTGGTCCTAACACATGTATTAGTGTTAGTAGATTTATTATTTATTTTTGGTCCTAACACATGTATTAGTGTTAGTAGATTTATTATTTATTTTTGGTCCTAACACATGTATTAGTGTTAGTAGATTTATTATTTGGTCCTAACATGAAAATGTTAGTAGATGGCTAATTATTCTTGGTCCTAACATGTTAATGTTAGTAGATATGTTTATTATTTCATATGACATACTATCATGATAATTAATAAATATAAACCATGTTATATTTAGTTAACTAGCTACATTTCACAAAAGAAATGAACTAAATCATGGACATTAGAAATAAACTTTAATCACTAAAGTAACTAGTGATTTATAAAAATGGACCAAAGAATACACTTCTTAAAAAGGTCATATAACATATTTAATGTGTACAAATGATTAAACGAAAAGAATAAATTTAATTCTTACTAGATTTAGTAGGAATAATATTTATGTCAAATGATTATGTTGACATAAATACTTGGATTTATTACAAGTTTTAACTTTTCTAAAACCTTTGTTATAAAAGGACATTTTTCTATAAAAAGTCACATTTGGAAATAAATATTTTTATAAAAGATTTTATAAAAATAAATCAAAGACAAATCATTGACCTTAAATATTTACATGGATTTTTAATATTACTTTGATGAAAACAAAGTAACCAAAAATGGACTAACGTTCGTTGGAGATTTTAAATAAAAATCAAGTTTTATAAAGACAACGTTATATAAATCCAAGCGTCGTTACGATATTTTGAGAAATATATATATTTCATGTAAGTAAAATGTTAAACACTTTCGAAAAATAAATGATTAAATGCTAGGAACTTAAATGTTTTCTCTAAAGATTCATGTTTTAAAAATAAGACAAACGTTAATAATTATTCTTGACAAAATAATTATTTACAAAAGATATAAACCATGTTTTATTCACCAAGGAATTGTTAATTATAATTATTTAAAATAATTATAACTTGCAAGATTAACGAATCAAATAAGTAATTATTTAATTAAAAATAATTATTCGAACTTGTGAAAATAATAATAAACATTATTATTTCTTTTTAGCTCAATGTTCAAGACTTGATTGAATTATTGAAAATGATTATTGGTTATATTTATTGAACATAAATATAAAAACCATAAAAGTATTCAATTAATAAATACAAGTTAACGAGTTTTCACTGATTCAAATGGACTTAAAACGTCAAGACTTGACCGGTATCACTTGGGTGACTATTGTTACTCAAATGATCATAAGACCTTATGCATATGTTTATTAAATGATTTAGGACGTTACGTGCTACCGTTCCTTCACTGCTTATTTACCGCTTATCTACTGAATCTGTGAGTTTCACGGCCCCTTTTTCCTTTTAACTGTTTTATACTTGGGGGAGAAATCATGAAAACTGGTTAAATGCTTTTTACTTAATATTATGGTTTATTTGTTAGCCGTATGACTATTTGTTCTCTTACTGATTGCCCAACTTGGTACATTATCGATATAAACGTTTGTACAACCGAAATCCCATCATTAATTGATTTCAATTAGTTCTGTACGAAACGATAGCTAGTGAATAGATCTATTTGGGTTGACAACCCTACCCTAACTGGTAGCTCCAGTTCTGACTCCGGATTGTCTGGGGGTACACGTCAGTTATTCTGCTCTGTTTAACATCTCTGGGCAAGAGATGCTGGGTGGGTAAACCGTTAGTATTTGAAATCAAGGTTCATGTGAGATCATACATCCACAACAATAAACCCTGATAATATTTAAGTATACTAAAAACTGTTTTACAACTGTTTAACTAATGAGTCCTAAACCTGTGAACCTCACCAACTTTATGTTGACCCGTTTTATATTCATGATTTCTTAGGTAATTGACGAAACTCTCTGAAGACATGCAAATGGGGCTTACGTATGCTATCGGACCTGTTCTTGGAGTCATAGTCCCAACTATCCAAATAAACCGTTTCATGCTTTTAATAATCGTTTAAGACTTTATGTTTTTAAAATTGTAAGACATTATTGTTTCCGCTATCTTTTCCGCTGCAATGAAATGAAGTAATGTTTTATGAAGTTTTAATTTATTAGAAGTTGTTTTATGTATCCTCGACTATGATTCCATTCTGGCTCACACCCGATACCGTTGACCGGGGTGTGACAATTTCGTTCTTGGAGTGTCATTTTGCTATGCATCTATAGATACTTCTGGTTCTCCACGATTTGTTACTTTAACATTTTTCAAATACGATTTCTTACGAGGGTGGGTATGATTTCAGACTATTGAAGAGCGATGATTGATAGTAGATCACAGGTTTGTGCATTTATGTTTGATTGTGGTAGGAACCATTATTATTTTATTTCAGTGAACATGAATTTGGGGAAAATTAATTTCTCTTCTTCTCCCTCTATGTATGTATATATTTTGCTTCTTTGTATTCTCACCGGGATGGTGATGTTGTATGAAGACGGTAGGAACCGTCGATTGAAAACAAAAAGAATTATGATGGTTTATACAAATTGGATCTAAATCTAGGAAAACCAGGTCTTAAGAGATAAACCTATTTCATGATTTCTAAATTTCAAATAAAAAAAAAATCCCTATCTTATTCTTTTACGACACTGGATTTTACCCCAGATTTGAAGGAAAAAAGATTTGTGAAAATGCGGTGTTTCAAGTGTATAAAAGAATGGATATCTCCAAAGAAAACAAGATGGAGATTCGTATATGATTCATATTCTTCTGATACATCGTCCCGATTCAACCGATTTTTTTTTTTACAAAGTTTGAAAAATTTATTGTTTCAAGCCTGATTGTAACAGAGAATATTATTTTAAGAATAAAATGAAGATATGATTAAAACCTGGATAAGGGAACCTGGATGATTAAAACCTGGATTAGTGTCTCTGGATAAATATCACTTTGGAATTAAAACTTCGACAGCATCGTGCTGATAACGTAAAAGAAAACTCATGTTCAAGAGAGGAAAACCGAGAGAGCATTTGTTATCATTGATGTGGAGAATTCTTACATATGACAGAATAACCGTATATATATTTACATAACTCCTAAATAGAGAGAGAAATAGATATTTGTATTTCTGATTTTATAACAACTTTTTAAAAAATATCATATTATTTAATTTTTTAGGAATGTAATGAATTTTAAAATAGATTAAAACTGGTAACTTAAAGAAAAACTTAAGTTTATGTAAAAGAAAAATTAACACCATTACCTACCGAAAGGAACAGTGTCAGTGTGTGTAAAAACAGTCTTTGCTCACTAAATGCAGTTATACGTCGTAATATAAAAAGGATCGGTTGAGATTGAATTGGGGCTTTTCTCGGATTTGGAGTTTTGAGATTGAACTGGGTTGCTCGTTCATCTGAAGCACTTGTAAACTTGTTTGACTCGGATGTTACCATTCTTTTTTAGCTACCTCCTTCAGATATTGTAAACTTGTTGCCACAGTGGAGATTGTCTAGCCACCTTCCAAGCATCCAATTTATTAAAACCGCACCATTGTTTTCCACACAAAAATGGTGTTGCGCCAACATTAAAATATGAGCATCACTTTGACCACTCCTTCGTCGGTTGAAGATGTTGTAATATCATTGTACTTGGTTATCTTGACATTTAGATCCTTCTATTTGAAGGTAAGTTGATGCTTCGTACGGTATTTAAAATTTAATTGATCGAAATTATACTTTTATTGAGTTCTTATACTAGCATCTCCTACCTAATTTGTTTATAGCCTTCCATTTTTAGTTCACATATTAATTTCAATTTACTTGCCCTAATCGATTCATATTTTGCAATTTTGTTTACATGAAAGGGCATTATGATTAAATGTTGGTGGAAATTATTTAATATTCATATGAATGATCAAACTTTAACATCTGTACTTTTTTTTGTCTATTAATGAGTAATGTCTATTATCTGTAACAACGGTTACAACTCAACATGAAGTACAAGAGAGGAAGGCAACAAGCTGCGCCGCCAGCCCCTTCTGAATAGCAAAGCCTAATCGCGTGAAAACCACATTCAAACCACTAGGAGTCGCCATATTTAAGTTTTTGTTTAAAATTTCTTTAGTTCCATTTTGAAAATCATTTATATAAATGCTTCAGGTTCTCCCTCGATAGTGGATTAAAAACGAAAAAACATATGTGTGTGAATATGTACAATCATCCAATTCCATTTAATTTTTGTAAACCATGGATCAAACAATCACCTGCCAAAATTAATGGCAAACACCCCATGACTGTACAATCATCCAATTCTATTTCATTTTTGTAAACCGTGGATCGAAAGCCCTAATCAAGATTCGTTTTTTTTTTTTTTGATAACTAAAACCCATCAAATCTTAAACTAATTTATGAACCTAGAAGCAGATAATAATCACAATTGAAAAAAAAAAGCAGTTTCAATAAGAAACCCTGATGAATTAATTGATCGAATCCCCCGCCATTTGGTGGAGTGGATACAACCCTTGCCTTCCAATATGGAGGTCAAGAGTTCAAATCCCACCGAACACATAAAATGAATGATGAATTATAGAGGTGGGTCAGAGGTTTTACCACAGTGGGCTTTGGGCGGTGGGTTTCCTCTGGGATGGATGTGCAACATAGAGGATCCTGGTTACTCTCACGGCCTGTGGTCGCAGCGTGTCGTGGGTAGCATCATTTGCCATGATGAGACCCCCGAGTAACCGGGTGTCTGCCGTTCAAAAAATAATAATTTAATTGATCGAAATTCTGAAATTAAGAAGAGTTTTTGTTGGAGGAGGGTGGTTTTTGTTGGTCACTGAGAATTGGTAGAAGCAGCTCTCTGATGATTCTTTTAGAAAAAAAAAGTCCTTCTATTTTAAGTAATTATAAAAACAGTCCCTCACACTAACTGGGTTAATCAATAGTTAACGGCGGTTCAAAATAGGTCAATGGTTTGATAATTGGGATTATTGTGGGTTAAAAACAAAACTGAGATTATTACCGGCCAATGTGTGATAACTGAGATTAATAGAAGCCAATTTTCCTTTATTCTTTGGTCAACTCAGGAAATTTTTTCATGTTGGTCGAAAATTTTTGAAGCCCATACAAACTTTTTATATCACATGGGTCGATTTGGGTCACACGAATCGTGTGACACGATAATTAAGTTTTTAAAATGGGTAATGGGTTTGGATAATTAGATATTGGGTTATGCTATTAATATTATTTGGCTTTTATTATTATTGGATACTTGAATTATGTGTATTTAGTATGTCGTTCAAAAAAAAAGTTCTAATTATAAATTAGTTTTATTTTTACAAATCTTTTATAAATTAATTTATATTATGTTTAAACATATACATTTTTTATTTTCTAAAACTAGAAATTAATTTTTTTTAGAGTTCAGGGTCAGTATTAAAATTTTATGGAGTCATTGACCAAATTTCTTAAGGGTCGGTCAGGATCAAATTGTATATGTGCTAGTATACAAAATATATATATATATATATATATATATATATATATATATATAAAATAAAAATCGATGGGTGTCGGGTAACCCCCATGGTATATACATAGTGTCGGGACCCGGGTATAATTAAGGAGGTCGTTTTTACCTACTTCTTGTCTAGATTCCGGAAACCTTTGCCTAGTAGACCCGACATGTCAGGAGGGGATTTCAAGACCCTCTTCTCTCTCACTCAACTTCAGATGCTTATCATGTTGTTCTCTTTGATTGAAACAAAAATGCGGTTCAGGATTGTGGGTCAGACAAAATCCCAGGCCGTAATGGTTTCAACGTCTGTTTTTCAAGCGGTATTGGGATGTTTTTCATGAGGATTTTTTTGGCTATTTTGACGTGGTTTGCTAGAGTCGGGTCAATTTCTCACGGTTGCAACTCCTCGTTTATCGCCCTCATTTCTAAGATTAAGGGCCCCATTAAGGTCGAATTTTTCGCCCCATTAGTTTGGTGAGCTCCATCTACAAGGTCATCGCTAAGGTTCTAGCCAACAAGTTATGTTTGGTTATTGGGGATGTGATTGATGAAACACGTTTCGGTTTCATCAAAGGGCGTTTTATCCTTGATGTCCTTGATGATCCTCTCATTATTAGTGAGACTTTGGCTTGGTTGTAATTTGGCAAAAGGAGGTTGTTTTTTAATCGATTTGAGAAGGCTTACGATTCCATTAATTGGAATTTTCTTCTCGAGATCATGGGACACATGGGATTCCCCTTTACGTGGTGCAATTGGATCAAGGGGTTTCTCAAGCTGGGCCGCTCATCCGTTCTTGTTAATGGGTCACCCATGACGGAATTTAATCTTTCACAAGTGCTCCGGCAAGGGGACCCGTTGTCCTCCCTCCTTTTTACTATCTTCATGGAGGCTCTCAACGTCATTTTCTATAAGGCGTGTTGTTGAAAATATAGAATATATATTGTTTACATTTCATTCTTAGTTCTTTTCCATATCAATTGTTTAATTTGATTTATTTTTATTGTGTTTGAAATGCTAATGGATCAAACACTGGAGCTAGGTTTATATTGGACCGATTGCTGGATAGTAGATCGGGTTAGCGGGCCAAGGTTGTTACGGGTCCGGAGCTTCATTAAAGAAAGTTGCAGCTGGAGTTAAGGGGATGGGAACACACAGAATTTTTTATCAGTCGCTCTCTCTCGTTCTCTCTTCGTCTTCTTCGGAGTGTTAGGGTTAGAACCAGAGGACAATTCTCTCTTATTCCGGTTATTTTTTTGTGTTATTCATTCCAGATCATCAACGAGATCATCAACGATGATCTGAGGTCTTAGTTATTGTTTCAATTCATGTACTTGTTCGTTAATTTTCTGTTTGGCTTGTATGCGAACTTATTGTATGTTTTTGAAGGTTTATTCAAATCTGAGGTGTTTATTTCTTAGATCCAGTGTTTTTTACACGTGTCTTGTCGGTTGTTTTAGGGGGATCACTCTTCCCAATCGTCATCATGGGCCGGTCCCCTCTTATTTGTTTTATGCGGACGATGCGGTGTTTTTGAGAGAGACCTCTTTAGGAGACGTGGAAAACCTCACCTGGATTCTTGAAGTTTTTGATCTTGTATTGGGTCTTAAGGTGAATTACCATAAAAGGCACTTGTTCGGTGTTAACGTTTATCATCCTCAGCTGACTCTCCTTATGAATTATTTGAAGTGCAAGGCTGGATCCTTTCCAACTACTTATCTCGGGGTCCCTTCGGGTTCTAATATGAACTCCACCTACACTTGAAATGTGGTTGTTCAAAAGGTTTCTAAGCGCATCTCGTTGTCTCAGAGGAAATCCTTCTCGTTTTGGGGGTATTGTGTATTTTGGCAAAGGTTGTGCTTGGGGTTGTCCCTTTGTATTTCATGTCGTTATTTAGGGCTCTTGAGACTGTTATAAGATTTGTGGAAGGCTTGAGAATAAATTTTGTTTGAGGGGAGTTTTTGGGTGAGAAAAAAATCCCTTGGGTGTCATAGGAGGTTATGAAAATACAGGGGCGGCTCCGAAAACCCTAAATAAAAATTGGGTCCTAGGCGAGATAAAAAATTGGGCCCTTATAATATAAACCTAAAACCGCATATATAAAAAGTAAATAATGTATCAAAAAATGTAATAACAATAGATAAAACTAACCTTTAAATTCCTAAACAAATCGTGAGGCTCTCTTAGCATTTTTTGTAGCAAATTTTTCTATCAACTCTTCACAATCAACATGTTCCAGTGTATCGTTCTCAATATCATCTCCATCCACATTAACATCAACATTAGAAGTTGTAGGTTGTTTTGAGAAATAACCAAATATGGCCCCCACTTGAGATTTTACTAACTCCTTTTCCACTTTCTTCTTTTTCCGCTTCATATTCCCACTTTTGTGTTCGTATAAGAATTTGGGAGGCATAATCTAATACATAAAAAATCAAAATTAAACCCAAGATCATACCTAATTTCACCAAAATTAAACCTTAATTCACTAAAACACAAAATTACACCAAGATCATAAATCATAACCACAAAATTCAACCCTAAATCACTTTTTAATAATTCATAAGGCATAAATCATTGATAGAATCATAAAAACGAAACTATATATCTATCTACTTACCCTAAAAAATTCGAATTTGGAAAATAAAAAAGAACAAGTAAACCCTAAATCAAAATACCTCAATTAGAGGTCGCCGGATTCCTGGTTGGACGACGAAACAGGTCGTCGGCGTCGGGATCAGACAGAGGTCGCCGGATATTGGGTCACGAGAGCCGAGAGGGAGATGGGTTGAAGCCGAAGGTCGCCTGAGACTGACTGAGAAGACGTGGAACCCTTTTTTTTATCTGTGCGTGAGTTGTGATGTGCAAATCCCGTTTTTTGGGATTAAAACAAATAAAAAAAGTTTTAACAGTTTACAATAAAGGTCCCTCACCTTTAAAAACTGACAAAACCGGACCTTTTAATAAATTAAAAAAAACGACGACTTCAGGTTTAGAACCTGCAACATTCGCACACTAGTACAAATATGACATACGGTCACACTTTTCACGTTTCGGGCTTGTGACACTTTCGATTAAAAGTGTGACCGTAGGTCATTTTTAATTTTCCAGACATGTTTCGGTGACATTTTATATCGT
Source organism: Deinandra increscens subsp. villosa (assembly GCA_039602395.1). Taxonomy (NCBI): domain Eukaryota; kingdom Viridiplantae; phylum Streptophyta; class Magnoliopsida; order Asterales; family Asteraceae; genus Deinandra; species Deinandra increscens. The sequence goes on along the minus strand of JBCNJP010000020.1, from coordinate 1,758,721 downwards.
TTTGTGTGACCATTGCAAGCCCCATCAGTTAATATGGTCACATTTTTACATTACATGTGTGACAATTACGAGTCACATTTCGAATAATGTGACCAAATGTCACCACTTGCGACTTTTTTTTGCTGATAATATGTACTAGTGACTATAGATACGTATATGTTCACATGAAGCAATTGCTTATGCAATTAAATATGGCTAAATGTAATATATATTGACACGTTAATTTTGAGTGTGACAGTAACTTAAACATATTTTGGTCAAAATAGTTATTGGTGTGACTGTAAGCTACCGTTTATGGTCACATTTCAAATTTGGACGTGTGACTAAAGATAAATCATCGTCACAATAAATGAGCAAACATGTGGCTATAAGTATAATATGGTCATATTTTTTATTTTCTTAGGTGTAACTAAAAATTAACAGTAAGAAAAATTTATGGCAGTCTAAATTTTATATGGTCATAGTTTTAGTTTTGAGCGTGTGACTAAAGATAATTCATGGTCATGGTAAATGGGAATATATGTGACTATAAGTATATTTTGGTCACATTTCATTTTATGACAATTTGATGTGTGACTAAAGATGAATTCTGGTCATGATAAATGAATAAAATATGTAACTATAAGTATAATTTGGTCGTCTTTTATTTTATGACAATTTAATTTGTGATCAAATGTGAATTCTAGTCATGATAAATGGGAAAAAAATGTGACTATAAGTATAATTTGGTCACATTTCATTTTATGACAATTTGATGTGTGACTAAAGATGAATTCTGGTCATGATAATTAAATAAAATATGTGACTATAAGTATAATTTGGTCATATTTCATTTTATGACAATTTGATGTGTGACCAAAGATGAATTCTAGTCATGATAAATGGAAGAAAAAAATATGACTATAAGTATAATTTGGTCATATTTCATTTAGTGACAATTTGACGTATGACTAAAGATGAATTCTGGTCATGATAATTGAATAAAATATGTGACTATAAGTATAATTTGGTCATCTTTAATTTTATGATAATTTGACGTGTGAGTAAAGATGAATTCTGGTCATGATAAATGAATAAAATATGTGACTGTAAGTATAATTTGGTCATCTTTCATGTTATGACAATTTGATCTGTGACTAAAGATGAATTCGGGTCATGATAAACGAAAAAAATATGTGATTATAAGTATAATTTGGTCATCTTTCATTTTTTGACAATTTGATGTGTGACTAAAGATGAAATATGGTCATGATAAATGAAAAAAAAACTATGTAACTATAAGTATAATTTGGTCATCTTTCATTTTTTTACAATTTGATGTGTGATTAAAGATGAAATACGATCAAGATAAATGGAAAAACTATGTGACTATAAGTATAATTTGATCATGTTTTATTTTATGACAATTTGATGTGTGACTAAAGATGAATTTTGGTCATGATAAATGAAAAAAAAATGTGACTATTAGTATTTGGTCATTTCTCATTTTATTAGACATTTTAAAAAATATATATATAGTGTTGCCACTTGCCAGGATTCGAACTAGCAACCTATCAAAGAAAATCATAAGATTAACCCGCTGGACTAACCCCTGAGAACGGAAATTATTTCAAAAACCAAGTATTTAACTTGTTCTTGTCACATTATACTTATAGCCTATAAGTATAATATGGTTCGAACCCCAGAATCCCAGAACCCTATAATTTTTTTAATGTTTTCTGTAAACTGATTTCTGAGCCATTGTGTAGATAAAATCATTTTTCATGAAATTATAATCATCCCAATTTGTTTAATAAAATGTTAAATACTCGTAGTTTACCTTTAAATTAATTAACAACTAAACATTTAAAGATTAACAGCTAAAAATTAACAGAGTTATATTTACAAAAACAGAAATATGCAGAAAACATTCATTCATTAAAATTAGTAGATCATAACATCCATCAGTTCATTACAAAAAAAATAAAAAAACAACTACTTAATACCACTACCACTACACTATCAGAAAGCTGCCCTCATCGCATATTCTTTCTTCTTATCACGGTTCTTCATGATGGTTGGACCAATTTCCTTCAGCCTAGCTTGCAGAAGCTTGTTTTCTTGTTAGATATACCTGGCAATAATAACAAAGGTTTAACATCATTGCTTGCTCTTTATCATCCATTGGTGTTCCTTGATCATTTTGAGTACATTTTTTTCCAGTTTCCATTGTATGTTCTGCATTCATTCTCGAATTATCCGTCTTCTTTATATGAAGACAATCAATGTAAGTCTGAAATTAAAATAAAACAAAATAAATGTTATCAACATTATATTGAGTACAACAGGGCAAACATCGCCGGAAAGTGACAGGAATATTTACCTTGAATAATAATTTCACAGTCCTTTGAGCTTGACCAACTCTCATGGGCATAGCCTTGTATATCCCAGTGATCTTTTCAACAAAAACAACAAAATCATTTGAACAACAGCCTTTTCTCACCATTCTATCATCACATATCTATGACAAGACACCCATTTGTTAAATATTTCGTTAATTCCTTTGGATCTGGTGACGAGCTTCGTCTACAAGCTACATTTCAAGTAAAAGGCAGACGTAGCCGGCTGCATCTGCTTTCTGATCAGAAATATATCATTCTGTTATGACATGCATTGATATAGTAGTCAGATAATATGTATGATTTGCTTTTCTATGTCAAATTGTAATAACATTCTTGTTAAACCACCATTTTGCTCTCTCTCTCCCACCCCAAAAAATCTTTATTTTTATTGTTTAAAATCAAGAATCTTTTAGATTCCAAGTCCTCTACCTATTAGGGAACTAATTTAACAACGGTAGCTACAGAAGAATACTTGTACACCATATACGGAAAGGGTGAAATCCTCAATAACGCGACAACTCTAAATTGGTTAAACCAGTTTCCTTTTAGTTTCCTTCACCTGCTAACTTCAAGATCGAAGCTTTCTTAGGGTACCTTTCCAACCACCCCTACACATAACCACAATAATCAAACGAACATTAAAACGATAAAAAAATGAAGGGTGTGTTTGGCATTGCATTTTTATCTGTATCTAGGGATCATATTTACGTGCAAGTCATTAAAATGTTCCATAATCAGTATATGACAAACATTCATTCATATGGATACTGGAAACTCACTTGAGTTTTGCGGTAAAAGAAAGGACCAATGAAATAAGGAACCGAGGTGCCAAATGTCACTCTGCCAATGATTAAGAGGATCCCAAAACCATAACCAAAGCTCATTTCGGTCACCCACATGGACGAAGTAGATGGTAGAAAGATGGTTGGGAATAATGCCACTAAAGCAAATATCAAAACTGCTAACACTGGTTCGTTGAAATTTTCTCATTCCTATTGCAAAATTTAGAACAGGGAGAACCTCCTGAAACATATCACAAACAATGTTATAGAATCACTGAACTCAATTTAGACATGCTTGGATGATTTCATCATTTTAGTTCTTCATTTAAATCCACCAAATAAGATATTAATACAATCAAATAACAATAATTAGTATTAACACCATTTAGAATACGAGTTTGGGTTCTTATTTCAGAGACAAATCAGGGAAAGAATGATCTTATAACTCACGACTGACCATAATCAAACACGGTGTAGTATTGACCCATAAACAAAATCTCCCAGTCCTGGAACAAAATACCCAACAATCACAAACAACTCAAGAAAACTGTTTATACAGATCATAATCGTAAACCTTTGTTGAATTTTTATAAATCCACATATTAAACTTGTCAAGAAAATTATACTATTAAAATACATAAAAAAAAACTCTTCAGACTTGCTTTCTATCAGCTTGTGACCCATAACCCATTTGACATCTTACCAAAATAATGTTAACCGTTTGACCTATTATAGATCAACCATAACTCAAACTGAGCCATTTTTTATTGCGTCTAAATCAACGTATCTACTATTGTAGAAAGAGTTACGACAAGTTTTTCTTCTAGAATTTCCTTCCATTTTTAATGGATAGGAGAGATTTTATGAGTTTTACGCATTGACAATAATATCCGTCATTTATAAAACCTCAAAATTATCAAATATTTACATGAGGAGAATAACTATAAATGCAGTGGATTTGTACACAGCATTTTGGTTTGTAGCATAAAGGGTTGTAAATATGCTAAAAGAAAATTGCTATAAGAACTTTAAGGCCTCGGCTTAGCTGCATAAAAAAAATATATCTGAAACTGATTTAATAAATAAATTAAGTACGTGTTGAACCAATTAAAATCAAAATACACTTTGGGTGACTTTTGACTTGTTATATTCATTTCCTTTCTAGGTATATTTTTTTGGTACTAACTGTTTGACTAGTAAGTATGTAACATAAACAGATAAACTCATATGTAAATCAATGGGTCAAAATTATCACATCTAACTGATCAATGTTTAGAAGTTACTTGAATATGATCACTTTGGATGTTAATGCCTTAGAACACAATACAAGAAGAACAGCCTCCAGATTCCCTTACTGCAACTTCCCTGTTCCAAGTACCCCTGCAAATGAAAGTTAAAAATGAATATTTTTTATAACTTCATTAAAATAAAATAAATAACAGCTATAAGTCGTAAATAAAATAAAACTAACGCACATATCCATTTGTTAAAGTTAGGTGATGCTTTGTACTAATTCTATTCGTTTATAGATTATATATGTAAAATTACCCCACAATGACTGGATAGTCCGAGTTGGTTTTGTTACATTTTCAGCTACTCCAGCCTATTGTTTGACCCCTAAATAATCAACTGAGATTGGTAATCACCAAATCTTAGCATTTTTTCTCATTTAGATTTATAGATACACGGTGAGAGTTTGTAACCTATACAACGTAATAGCCTATACAATATGAAATTAGCAAAGCATCTAACACCATATTACATGTAATAAACCCAATAATCAAACCATATAAACCCAGTCTTGAAAATCAGATATGAAATAAGCGTAGAACTGAACATACAACACAAAATTAAACAAAATAATTACTACAACCAAAGGCCAGCAAGTGTACAGATGTAATAACAGATGCTCGTCCGATTTAAGTATGTTTGAAGATGGTAAATACAGGTCGGAGAACATGAACCCTAAGTGGATTTCTTTCAGCGTCTTCTTATCCCAAATTCAATGTTGCCATTGAAGAAACTATACACAATATTCAATGCATCGGCATGCGTCGGTATCCCAGTTTCAGCTAGCTAACCAATACCAATATAATCATTCAAGTGTGTAAATAAACGTTATATATATTATCACAAATTCTTACATCAAAATGATAATTTGAATACCTTACGAGCGCAGAATCAATGCGTCTATCCTGCTTTTGCGCTTTCAGTTTAGCATGATACGATGCCTTATTCTTTGCTTAAGCATCCATAACTCTGCAATAAAAATTCAAAGACGAGTTATATATATGATCTCACAAGTGCGATTTTAGTTTAGATCTAAGAAACATAAATTGAGTATTTAAGTTAAAAATTAGGGTTAGAGGTAGAGATAATGGTAATCGTAAATATAGGTCAGAGAAACACGAACCCTAAATTAATTTCTTTCGGCGTCTTATCATCCCGAATTCAATGTTGCCATTGAAGAATCTATACACGATATTCAATGCGTCGGTATGCGATTGGACTCCCAAATTACAAACGGTTGAACCCACGAAGTGAAACGCCTAGATTCATCGGAAAGAAGGATGTGGCTTCAAGGGGTTTCTAGTCTTTGGCAGCCAAAAATGTCGAAGAAGATGAAGATTGATCGAAGAGCTCAAAGATGAGTCGTTTGATTGAAGAGTTTTTTGGGGGAAAATCACGCGGGGGTTTTGGGGGGAAATGCGACGATTCTAAAAACAAATTGTAAAAATCGAGCGGGGGTATTCAAAGTGTTTTCGATTGTGTTTTAGGTGGCTTTGTTAGTTTTTTTTATCATACTTAAATATTTTCGATGTTTTTTACTACACAACTTTTTATTATAATAGTACTTACTATTATATATATATATAAATACTATATAGGGTTATTCATATATATATATAAATACTTATAGGGTTTTTCAATATATATATATATATAAACATGTTTTAGGTGAGAGTGAGAAATAAAAAATTAGAAAATATTTAGAGGGTAACCAAAAATTTTATATATGTCATTAAAAGTTTTAGGAAGGTATGTAAGGTTAAAAAATGGGGTTTGCAATAGGTGTTGCCATTATATTTCAAAAAAATAAGGTATTCAAATATAATTTCAATTGGAGTTGATTATGTCCAATTGAGTTCGATTATGTTCAATTTGATTATGTTCAATTGAGCTTGATTATTTTATTTGAGCTTGATTATGTTTAATTAAGTCCGATTATATCTAATTGGAGTCGATTATGTCCAATTGAGTTTGATTATATCCAATTGGACTCGATTATGCCCAATTGAGTTCGATTTGGTCCAGCTGAGCTTGATTATGTCCATTTGAGATTGATCATGTTCATTTTAGTCCATTTATATCCAATTGGAGTCAATTATGTCCAATGAGAGTCAATTATGTTTTCGATTATATCCAACTAGAGTCGATTATGCCCAATAGAGTTCGGTTATGTTCAGTTGAGCTTTATTATGCCTAATTAGGTTCGATTACATCCACTTGAGCTTGATTATGCCCGATAGAAATCGATTATGTCCAACTGAACTTGATTATGCCCAATTGAGTTCGATTATGTCCAATTGAGTTTGATTATGTGTAATTAAGCTTGATTATGTTCAGTTAAGTTAGATTATGTTCAATTAAGTACGATTATATTCAATAGAGTTCGATTATGTCCAGTTGAGCTTGATTATGCCCAATGGAGTTGGATTATGCCCAATTGATCTTGATTATGCCTAATTAAGTTCGATTATGTCTACTTGAGCTTCATTATGTCCAATTGCGCTTGATTATGCGCAATTGAGTTCAATTTTGTTAAGTGAAGTCTGATTATATCCAATTGAGTTTGATTATGTGCAATGGTAGTCGATTATGCCCACTTGAGTAAGATTATATCCCGTTAGAGTCGATTACGTTCAATTGAGTTCGATTATATCCAACCCGAGTCGATTATATCTAATTATAGTCGATTATGCCCAATTGAGTTCTATTATGTCCAATTGAATTCGGTTATGCCCAATTGAGTTCGCTTATATATAATTGGAGTCGATTATGTCCAATTAAGTTCAATTATATCCAATTGTAGTTGATTATGCCTAATTGAATTCGATTATATCCAGTTGATTATGTTCAATTGAGTTTAATTATATCCTATTGTAGTGGATTATGCCTAATTGAGTTCGATTATATCCATTGAAGTTGATTATGTTCAATTAAGTTTGATTATATCCAATTGGAGTCGATTATGCCTAATCAAGTTCATTTATATAGAAAAAATTAGAGATGAATTCACATATATTATAAAAATGAATCATAGTTCTAAACCAAATTTAAGTTCAATGGTCTGGGCGACTGGGTGTTTCCTTTTAACCCGGAAGGTCCCATTTTCGATTCTCGTAATCAATGTTTTAAAAACCGGTTCGAACCGGACGCCAACCGATCCTCATACCGGTTTTTTGGACATAACCGGACTGCTTCAAACCGGGCGGTTTTCCGGTTCAACCGGTTTTTTGACTTTTTTTTTGAAATTTTTTAACTTATTGTTATTTTTTGTTATTTTTTATTATTTTTTAAAGTTTAAAACTTATATTTTCTTATGAAATACCTAGTTAGTATTATTTTTGAGTGAATTATAATTGTATTTTAACTATTTTAATTGAGGTGTACAAGTTTATTAGCATTTTTTATAAAAAAAATATATATATATAAATCATCTAGCCGGCTTAACCTGCCGGTCTAACCGGTCCTGAAAAGTTTTCCGGTTCTAAAAAAAAACCGGTTTTTAAAACATTGCCCGTAATCTGCGTTTTTTTGAATTATTTTGATTTTTTTTTTAAATTTTAATATTTTATTCTAAACAATTAGATTTTAACTTAAAACCTCTCAGACGCACGCCATCGACCATTCCCAAATCCCCAACCCTAGTTACGCTCATCCCCCTCTGCTCACCTACGACGCACGCCCCTGATTAGCTATCGGCGACCGGCATTCCTCCGACAGACAGCAGTCTGTTTCTGCCGTCTTTTGCTAAACCATTGTGTAACCGTTTCCAAATTCGATTCGGCTCGAGACTTGGGTATTAGCGGAAGATGCGGCTTGGGAAGTGTTGAGTTTCATACACCCTGACTTTGGATTCGGAGGATAAAAGGAATGACGTGATTGAATACGTGCGGAAGCTTATCAGATGCAATCTCCAATTAGAAGTTAATTCAACGTAATTAATGTAGCTCATAGTTAAGGTTTGGCTTTACACCCATTTTCTGCTTTCTGAATTATTTATGTTATTTTCTGATGCAAGTAATAAGCTCCTTTTAGTCTTTAGTTGCACAAGTTTGATCTGTCATTAATCTGATAATCAAGTTTTGCTTGTAAGATTAAAGTCTCTTTGTTTATGATTAATATGACAAATGTATTGATTTGCTTTTGATTATAATTGGGAGGTTTTTTTTTATCATTTTATGATGACTATTGTATTGAGATTATTACAAAATTAGGCTAATGTAGGCCATCTACGATATGATTTCTTGTAGAGGAACTAGATCACCAACAGGAGCAACATATTTTATAGGAAGTAAATTGGTACAAAGGCTCTATAAGGGTATAAATATTTGATCCAGGTAGCAGCTGTAACCATTAATTTTGTTGCCAATTATGTAGCCGGTCTGTGTTATGATATATTGCTTTCTTGGATCAGTTACTTGATTGTGTATTTCAACTTTTAAACTTAAGATCCAATATGAGATTTCTCAAAGTATTATGTACATAGGTGTTAGAAGTAACTTTTTCTGCTAAAAATTAACTAAATGTTAACTATGCTCATATTTATGCTAACTTTACTATCTGTCAATAGTTCTAAATCATATTTATTCTGTGATGTTTTAACTACTAATGTCCGAAGGAATACCAGGACCTTTAGAAGAGGATCAAGCTTGCAGCTCAGAGAATGTTCCCATGTAATGATGATTCTGATTTTGCTTACTTTTCCGTGGTGTCCATCGCACGGAATGTTTGACTATCATTAAGGTACTAACTCAAAGCATCCGCCTTTTCTGTTAGAAAACACATGCACAAATATGGTGATATAATCTTAAGATATGAAATCTTGACCAGGGCCTAGATATAATTGATCATGATGGAATGTTTCTTTCACTGAAAAATAGACTAATGTTAAGTTGATCCACTAAATCATCTTTATAACCTCACATATACTTAGGGAAAACCTTTTTGTCTAAGCACCTATTTTTTGCACAAATCTCCCTTCCATTATTGACGACATTCGTGCTTTTGATTGCGTGTGTGCACTAATGACCATATAAAACCCATCAAACAGATGGGTGAAAAGGAATATGAATGGCCTTATTACTCCTGAATGCATAAGATGTGTAATTTTGCATGAATCCAGTTAGTTATATTGATAATTTGATATTGTGTTTGAGCTCTATAAAGGTGTGCACCTGTTCATGTATATATTATGGCTCATTCTATGTGTTAAAGAAGACAAATAAAGGTTAGTGTTCAAAATGTACTCTTTTGTTGATTGAAAAGTGTAATGAATTACTCTTTTGAATTATGTGACATTAATGGTCTGATGTTGCTGATTTGTTTGCTTATTAATTGATTAAACTAATTCTTTTTTACTGGTTTATCCATTGTGTGTTTATTTAGGTCGTATGTTGCAGAATTACTAATCTGAACTATGTTTATTTACTGAATTGAGAAATAATTTTTGCTTATTACTTATTTACTAATCTTGTGTATGTTTATTTGAATGTTTGTATAGGGAACTAAATCCATGTTGTGTAGACTTGGTCTTGAGAATTATGAGCAGTGTTATCTAAGAGGTAAGTAAGCTTTCTACAAGAAACTAAATTATGAGAATGTTTCATCCTAATATTATTGAATTTCTTTCTTTGCTGAAAACCTTTTTACCGTACATAATACCTTAAGTTATGTTTCTATTGAATTGATTACATGTCACCCCGTGTAACACACGGGTTACAAACCTAGTTAGTTAATACATTTTTCTTATTATTTATTGTAAGTTTATAAGGTTTATCTTACGATGCATTCTGATTTATGATCTTTGAGTAGGTGAGGGATGAATACCAATGTCATGTGCAGGGGGTTGTTATTACTTTTAATTTAATGACGAAGAATCATTTTTATTAGTGTATTGCTTAAGTTGTTAATAGGATTTTTATGACTTATGTTTGCAGAATTCTAGGCATTGCATTCTCAGGTGTTGTCCCTTATACCGATCTTCACACTTAAACACAGGTTAGTAATATTATATATATATATATATATGTGTGTGTGTGTGTGTGTGTATATATGCAATTTTGTGTAATGAAGAGGCTCTGTATTAATTTGTTTGATTCGTTGTTATATGAACTAAGAAGTATTATATGCATGATGTAGGTCTTTAGTACATGCAGGCTTGTGCTTGGGAATCCTGATTTTTATTTATTTTCCGATGTGAAAGGTCACTAAAATCCTAAAATTTCTTCTATTGTACCAAAACTTATGTAGCTAGCTTTTGGTTAGAAGTTTTATGTATTTAGTATTTAAGTTCAAAACTTATGTATGAGATTTTGGTTTATTATTGTTATTATAATTATCATTTATTTTTTTGTGTGTGGAATGATAGCAAATGATGTGTGACCAAATATTAGACAATGGCCACACATACAAATAGTATGTGTGACAATTATTATGAGAAAAAATGTGTGATGAAAGGTTGGACAATAGTTACATATAAATAAAATACGTGTGACAAAAGGTTAGACAATAGTCACAATTAAAAACAGTATATGTGTGACGAAAGGTTAGGTAATAGCCACACTTTTAAAAATATTTCATGTGACAATAATACGTTTCTCGTCACATTTTAATTTGTTTCATGCCACTAAACGATATAAAATGGTCACTTTATATTAACAAGTGTGTGCTTATTAACAACATATAGTCACACTTTACTTAATTAATTGTGTCCAAAATACATAAACGATCACATAAAACCTAAAAGTATGACTAAAAGTAGGTTAGGGTGATGTATTTATGTAACATATGTGACTAAATGGGAAATGTAATAACAAAAGGTTAAAAATAATGTGCCTAAAGGTTAGCAAAAAATGACACTTACAAATACTTAATGTGATTAAAAAACAATTCTAGTCACATTTATATTTCTCTTATGTGACTAAAAGGTATATAATGGTTACTTTGTATTAACAACTAGGTGTTTAATTGTCACCATTTTCCAACCAATAGTCACTTTAAGACATTTTTGTGTGATTAAACACTATAAAATAGTCACACTTCAAAATATTTCTACATCAACTTTCATGATATGGTCACTTATAATAAAACTGTGTGTCTCTAAAACCTAAACAATAGTCATATCTAAATATTTGTTATGTGACCAATTGTTAGCAAAACATCACAGTAAACACAAAAACATGTGACCATTTGGGAACATTATGTCACTAAAGATATGTAATGGTTACTTTATATTACCAACTAGGTGTTTAGTAGTGATCATATACCAACCAATAGTCACTTTAAGACATTTTTATGTGACTAAAAACTATGAAATAGTCACACTCAAACTATTTCTACATCAACGTTTATGAAATAATCACACATAACAAAATTGTGTGTCTCTAAAACCTAAACAATAGTCACACTAATTTAATAGTTATATGACCAATTATTAGCAAAACGTCACAGTGAACACGAACACCATGTTACCATTTGGGAACATTTTGTCACTACAAAATAAATAAGTGTTACTAAAAAGGGTTTATGATGACATTATTCGATAAAATCATTGATCCAACAAGAAAAATCGCTAGTCTATAGTCACACTTTTTATCTACGGTCACATTTTTTCGTATCATACGGTCACTGAAATTCAATGTGACTATATGTGACCTAAAATGACGAGACTTTTGGTCACGGATGGAACGAAAAAAAAAGTGTGACTAATCACTTATGGTCACACTTTTCTGGTGTGACCGAATGTCATATTTATACTAGTGGCATTAATAATGCTATAACGAAACAGGCTGAGCTAGACCTTTATGTTCAACATTTACCAAACGTTTAATATTAATACTAAAACTAGAATATATATATTTATTTAAAATTTTAACCAGGCCCTCCAAAACCCGGGCCCTAGGCGGTCGCCGATCCCGTCTATGCCCGGGGTCGCCCCATTGAAAATGGCTAAAAATTTGGGTGGGTTTGACATCGGTTCTCTTAAAGCCTCAAACCTTTTCCTTCTCCTCAAATGGTTGGTTCACTTAAAAAATGAAAGTCATGTATTTTTTTGGAATGGCGATTTGGATCACTAACGGGGGCTGAAGGGCCGCCCACCCGATCATCTCCATGTTCATATTAGAGTATTAAAGATTATATTAGGGTTTATTAGTATGAGCCCACGAGCCCATTAGGCATTTAGGGTTTCGAGGTCTTCTCTATATATTGTAACGAACTTATTCAATAAGATCATTCAGTTATTCAGTATTTCATTATCTTACATGGTAATCAGAGCCAAAATCCTTGGAACCATATAATTCTTTCGCTCTAGCCGTCAACATCAGGTTCAAACCCTAGACAGGGCGGTGCGCTACCACCGCCGCCGCCGCCCTGTCCCGACTTCGTTTTTTTTTCCTTTAGATTAGTTTCTTCGTTTTTTCTTCTTCTTCTTCTTCATGTTTTCGTTTGAATAAAGCTTCGTTCTCGATTCATGATTCCAATTATTATCTAGCACTTTTATCCTTTGTCAAATTGATTTTCCGTGCTTTAACATCCATTGGTTTGATTTTCCGTCACTTTGATTTCCTTCGTTCAAACAAACTTCTAGAATAATTATGCTCACTTTTTTGGCCATAGTGTTTCATACTAAAAGATCGATGCTTTTGTCCATGTAATCTGGCTTGGCTTATGGGAAGAATGATGAGATGAATGTTTTTTCTTTTTCTTTTCTTTGTCCTGAAGATTGTCGCCTGATTACGATCAGCGACCTTTGTCATTTTTCTTTTTAAATCTACGGATCTCATCTCTTGATCTACGGATCAAAGAGATAGCCGCTTGACTACGGTCACCGGTCTTGTTTTTTTTTCTTTTTTTCCTTTGCAAATCTATGAATCTCATCTCTTGATCTAAGGATCCAAGAGAACATCATATGACCACGGTTATCAACCTTTCTTTCTTCTTTTTTTAGATATAGAATTCTCATCTCTTGATCTACGGATTTTAGAGACCGTCGATTGCTAGTCTCGACACACCACCACACGACTACGGTCGCTGGTTGTCAAACTTACCCCTAGCCAGTCATGTTTATTATTCAGGAAACCAGGACCTAATACAATGAAGTCATGAATGAAGCTAAAGCCGAGAAAACTTCACAATACTTTCGAGGATTCAAATTTTCTAAGTCGCTTGCAGAAGATTGGTATTTGGAGACGAGAACGGAAATTGAAGCTAGTTTAATTTTTTTTTAGTTACTATTATCTATATGTTTTATAATTTTTCAGTCTTTCGCATCTGATTTTCTCTCGCTCAGACTGCGGGGGAGTATTAGAGTATTAAAGATTATATTAGGGTTTATTAGTATGAGCCCACGAGCCCATTAGGCATTTAGGGTTTCGAGGTCTTCTCTATATATTGTAACGAACTTATTCAATAAGATCATTCAGTTATTCAGTATTTCATTATCTTACAGTTCAACCAATGATACAGTAACTACTGGCACGTGATGTATTATGGGTTAGAACGGTGAATGCTATCCACCATAAATGTAGAGGGCTATCGATTTTTCCCTGCAAGAAATCCATTGTGGGGCGTTGAAAGAATATTGTTAATATATTTGTCATAATTTCGTTAACCAATTAATATTTTAAACTTCGATATTTAACATAATTCCATTAACTAATTATTTTAACCAATTAATATAACTTAGATACCTGAATGTTTTGCTTAAATTTTCCTTTAAATTAAAAAAAACGAGTCGAGTTGAGCTCAGAATTTTAACTAGGTTTAAAATTCGAGCCGAGTTAAACCTGCTCGGTTTAGAATTCAAGCCGAACCGAGCCAGCATCTAGCTCGGCTCAAAAACAGCCTCATGCACAGTCATAACCACATTATACACACATTCTACAAGTAGCCGATATATAAACTTATATATATTTGTAATAATTCCATTAACCATTTAATATTTTGAGCTTCATAGGAAAATTCAACATAACTAATTAAGAAGGTGGTGATAAATAATACGTATTATCAAAGATTTAAACTTTAAAGCTTAAATCCGTCTAGCTTCTTTCCAAAACACACAAAATTACATACAAATAAATAGAAGTCTATTTTCATATCCGCTTCTTAAGCCTTCTCTCTCGCTAAATAATATTGATCTTCTATAACTTGTCCAAGACCTTGTGAACGAAGCCCTTCACTTCTGATATAAGTTGATCAGATTCCGGCAACTCCGGGAACGTGTAGAAGGTGTGGAACATGTTTGGGTAGTCCACCAAGTACGCTTCTTTACCAGACTTCTTGAGCCATTGATAATACTTTATATGCCTGTCACGTAGCTCATCGAACCCCACCACAACCACCATGGTTGCTGGAAAGTCCATTTTCGATATATCAACGCCATTGGGGCCGCTCACATTGATGATTGGATGGTCTCGGTTATACGGCTCATCTAGCGGCATATATGCGTTCCAAATCCAGTCTGTCAGCTTCATTGACACGATAGGTGTTCCTTCCAGTCGTATCTCGGAATCGGTTCGCTCCTCCCCGCCAAAAAACGGTTGGATTGCCACCAGGCCAATTATCTTCAAAAACATTACCCTTGCATTAGCAACCATACCATGGTGGTTGTGGGTGTAAACTATGTAATAATTTTGTTACTCACAAAAATGACCACAATTAAAATTATTAGGGCATGGGGTATACCTATGTGGTGTGGTGATGGTGTGGTCACCACGTAGGCACTGACTGGACCACATGACACCACCAAATACATGGTGGTATACCCATATGGTGTGGTCCTATTTTTTTAATATTTTCTTTTTCTTTTTATTTTTGTTTTTTTTAAATGATTTAAATTAACAAATAAATAAAAGTAACAAATAAATAAAAAAACTACAAATAAATAAATAAAAATAACAAAATACAAACACCATAAAAAAAACATTAATTCGCCTACTTAAAATTTATAGGAAAATTAGATTTTAATAATACGAATTATCACTCATTGGCCAATAATAATACGAATTATCACCTTGGCACACAATAATACCAATTAACCATTCCGGTTTCTAGAATGATACACCGTTAGTTTTTCATTAACATCGTTAGTCTCTTGCTGACGTGGAACCCTCCAAATCAAGCCACGTCAGCAAACTACTAGGCCACGTCAGGTTCCACGTCAGCAAGAGACTAACAATGTTAGTGAAAAACTAACGGTGTATCATTCTAGAGACCAGAATGGTTAGTTGGTATTATTGTGTGCCAAAGTGATAATTCGTATTATTATCGGTCAATGAGTGATAATTCGTATTATTAAAATCCAATTTTCCAAATTTATAAAAAAAAAACAAACATTTTCGAAACAAAAAATACAATGCCAATTCCCCAAAAAAACAAAACCAACACTACGCATTTCGCCTCGCACGCTCGTAAATGGAGTAGGAGCTTGCGGTTGACCCCATTGAGCATAGTTGTTGAAGTTGGGGTTGGGGTTGTACATGTTATGAGGGGGTTTGGGCCCGTGTAAAGAAGGTTCGGTTGACACGCGTACATGGGTATTTGCCACGGGTTTGGGTGATTTGGGGGGACCGGGTATTGATTGATAGAACTTTGGTTTGGATTTATTGTGTAAACTAGCAAAAATAAAGAAGAAAAGTAGAAGAAGAGAAAGATTTTATATAAAAATATGGTATGGTGGGGTTTAAATAATGAGAATGTTTGTATATAGAGAATGTTTAGTAATAATTGAATTTTCTTTTTTTTTTATTAAGGAAACTAGTCCCCAACGGTTAAATAATTAAAGAATTTAACTGTTGAATTTGTATCAAATTGAAGACACCACGTGCGTGGAGATATCGGCGCCCTCCAATACGCCAACTCGATTGCGCCATACTGGGGTGGTGAACACGCCTTATAACGGAGTGGTGTGTGGTAATATGCAGGGTATACCGGTTGGTCTTATAGATGTAAAATTTGAAGGTAATAAAGTGTTAAAATAGCATGGTAAAAGCCAATATATACTATATAGTCAACTAACTTAATATATTTTAATGACCTTGATGAAACAAGAGAAACCGGAATTGACGAGTTTTATTATTGATCATCATAGTTAATTTATGATTATCTTCTTAAAATATAAATGGGTCCATCATAACTTGAAAATACTCGAATTATTCAATCAATAATGTTTGCCAATAATTTTCATTTAAAGGTCAAACAGTCTTCTAAAAAATATAATGATTTTTCAAGTTTAATTAGTTTGGTTTTCAAACCATAAAATTTCATAAATATTTAATTTGAAATCGTTAGAAAAACAAATAAGATAACTGATAACTTTGTAACGGTGTAGTAATGTTTTTCATCTTGTGCTTTGTTTTGGTGGTGGGCCGGGCTAGTGTTTTGTTAGCCGGTTTTTTTTGTTGTTTTGTGTAATGAAATCGTTATTAAAAAAATGATAATTGATAGCTACCTGTAGTTGTTGGAAGTTGAATTGACATGCTCTTTGGGTAACATGATGTGCTATGTGTCCACCCGCGCTATCACCAGCGATAAAGCACCGTGAAATATTCACATTCTCCGGTAACCATTTCGACCTGTTTTCTTCAACATCTAGAAACTTGAGCACGTCAAGCCCGTCATCATGTTGTGCTGGGTGTCGGTGCTCCGGTGCAAGCCGATAGTCGACGGAAACAACTATCGCGGGTAATTCTCTCGCAAACTTGCGGCAAACATCATCGTATATCTTCACGTCCGGAGCGAGGAGAATATACGCACCGCCGTGAAAGAACACCATCACCGGGAGATCTTCGACGGGGTAGTGTGTGGGGACGAATACACGGAACCACAGATTGCGAGTTGGATCCACGATGACGTCGTATGACTTAACGCTGTTTATCGGTTCGGATGATGGAGGGGTCCGGAAGTCTACGAGTTTTACGAGACCGCGGTTAACTGTGCCATCTTTACGGGTGAGTAGGTCGATTCCGACGTCGAATAGTGAGAGTAAGATTTAATATCAGAGATGATGAAGATAATAACAAGAGATTGACAAGAATGAAAAGAATTTTATTGAAAATGGAAAAACTGATACAAAAGAATCGACCCGGTGAGTTCTTATATCGAAGCTAAACCTACAACGGAAACTAACAAACTAATTACAAGTTACACCCTTACAGAAATAATGAAATTACAATTTCTACCCATAAGTTTAATAAACCAAACTAAACTTACATCTAACAATTCTCCCCCTTAATTTCAGAATTTCTGCTTCAACCCACCATTGAATTCCTTCCATTAAGAACACAAATCAATCAGAAATAACAAACCAGCATTAGCATCATATGCCATTGATCCCACAGGATGTAAACATATTGATGTGCTAGAATCCCATTTCTATCTTGATTTTCTTGTGTTCCTGCACTCCGAGCAGGAGCCTCATTTCAGTGAACTTGTTCCTTGCCAACGATTTAGTCATAATGTCAGCCTTTTGTCTATTGCTACTTATGAAATCCACACATATCTGTTCATTCTCTATGCATTCTCGGATAAAATGAAATCTTAAATGGATATGCTTTGACCTGCCATGGAAAACAGGATTTCGCATCAAAGCAATAGCTGACTGATTATCCACAAACAACTGGACCTTCTGCTGTTCCACACCAGTAATTTCTGCCAGTAACCTTGACAACCACAAAGCTTGGCAAGCAGCATAAGTGGCTGCCATGAACTCAGCCTCACAACTACTGAGAGCTACAGTCTTTTGCTTCTGAGATTGCCATGAAATCAAAGAATCATTATAGTAGAATACATTTCCTGATGTACTTTTACCATCATCTAAATCTACAGCATGATTACTATCTGTATATCCAGTTATTCTCCCATCTCCTGTTCCTTTTCTATAAAACAACCCATAGTCCAATGTCCCACTCACATATCTAATCAGATGTTTTACTGCCTTCAAATGAGCCTGTTTAGGACATTGCATATACCTGCTAACATATCCTACTGCAAAAGCCAAATCAGGCCTAGATTGTGTAAGATACCTCAATGAGCCAACCAACCTTCTATAGCTTGAAGCTTCCACATCCTCACCTCCCACTTCTTTGCTCAGTTTGATCCCTGGTTCCATTGGTATTTTTGCATCATTACAACCTTTTAGTCCTGCCAATTCCACAATCTTTTTTGCATAGGCTGACTGTTTCAAAATAATTCCATTTGCTCCTTGCTGAACTTCCAATCCAAGATAATAACAAAGCAGTCCCATGTCTGTCATTTCAAAACTCACTTGCATCTGTTTCTTGAATTGCTCCACCTCCTTGTGATCTGTCCCTGTAACCAACAAATCATCAACATACACAGTAATTATGAGATTAGACTTACCTTTCCTTCTTGTATACACAGCTTGTTCAAGTTGACATCTTTTGAACCCCAATTGCTTCAATACTTGATTCAGCTTCATGTTCCAGGCCCTAGGAGCTTGTTTAAGCCCATAAAGGGCCTTTGAAAGTTTGTAGACTTTTCCTTCAGACCCCTTCCTGATATACCCTTGTGGCTGCTTCACAAAAACAGTTTCTTGCAATTCCCCATGCAAGAAAGCTGCCTTTACATCAAGATGGTACACAAACCAACCCATTTTTGCAGCATGAGCCAAAATCAACCTTATTGTTTCTATCCTAGCAACTGGTGCAAATGCCTCTTCATAGTCAATTCCAAGCTGTTGCACATACCCTTTTGCCACTAGTCTGGCCTTATACTTAGTCACTTTTCCTGATGCATCCCTCTTGATTTTAAACACCCATTTAAGTCCTATTGGATGACACCCTTTAGGTGGATCCACTAAAGCCCAGGTTTTATTCCTTTCAATTGAATCAAGCTCTTCCTGCATAGCATCTTTCCACTCTTGAAACTTTTCTGCTTCTTCATAGGTAATAGGTTCATCTTCCTGAACCAAATTTAATTCCTCATGCTGGTCCTGCTGAGTCCTATGAGCAGCACCTGATCTCAACCTCTTCTCTAGAACATAGTCATTCAACCTTAATGGTGTAACTGATACCCTGCCAGACCTTCTTACACCAGGTTGAGGTTCAGGATCATTTGATGATCCTGGTTGGAATTGAATATTGATATCCTCTTCATCATATTCTGTGTCAGAGGGCTGCTCCCCCTCACTACTATAACCATCACCACCATGACCTTCATCATTAGGGTGTTGTTCAATCACTGGTTCAACCACCTCAGTTGTCAGAAACTCAAAACCAGGTTCATGTACCTGTTTTGATGGGACAAAATTAGCACTATCTTTTCCTTCCCATAACCATTTCCTAGATTCCTCAAACCTGACATCCCTAGAAATGACTATTCTACCCTTTTGCACATCAAACATTCTAAACCCCTTAGTGCCCTCAGGAACACCAAGATAAACCATAAGATGACTTCTGTCATCTAATTTCTTTAAACCAGGTTGAACATCCTTCACATGACCTACACACCCAAAAACCTTCAAATGACTTAAGTTTGGCTTATACCCTTTTAGAGCTTGGAAAGGTGTAGTATCTAAGACCTTAGTAGCCAACCTATTGAGCACATAGACAGAATGTCTTACTGCCTCAGCCCAAAAGTCTAAAGGAACATTCATAGCCTTCAACATGGACCTAGTCATATTCATAATACTCCTATTTCTTCTCTCAACAATTCCATTTTGTTGAGGGGAGTAGGGTGCAGTTAAAAGCCTTCTAATCCCATTTTGCACACAATAGTTAGCAAATTCCTGTGAGGTAAATTCCCCTCCCCTGTCAGATTTTAGAGTTTTAAGCTTATGACCAATTTGCCCTTCAACAGTATTCTTATATTTCACAAAGGTTTCTAATGCCTGATCCTTAGTTCTTAGCAGATAAACCCAACTGTACCTAGAGTAATCATCTACTAATAGCATAAAATACCTGTTACCTCCTTTAGTTGTTGGAGTAATTGGTCCACATAAGTCCATTGAAACCAGCTCCAATGGTTCCTTAGCTCTAAAATTTGAGTCTTTTGGGAAAGGTTGTCTTGTCTGTTTGCCTGCCATACAGGCCTCACACAGCTGAGTCACATGATTTATCTTTGGCAGTCCTTCTACCATCCCTTTCTTGGCCATATCTTCAAGAGTTTGAAAGCTGGTATGGCCTAACCTCCCATGCCAAAGCCAGGTAGGATCTTCAATGTTGGCATGTAAACACTTAGGTGTCCCTGTCCTAAGTTGTATCTTGTAAAGTCTATTAGGAGCCCTCTGAGCTTGCATCAGCAACCTCCCTGATCTTTCCCTGATCCATAGTTTGTCCCCTTTCATCTTGACTTCACATCCCCCTTCAGTCAATTGACCAAGACTCATTATATTACTCCTTAAGTTGGGAATATAATAGACTTCAGTCAATAACTTTTGTTCATTACTCTTTCCTTCAAGTAATATTGAACCCTTTCCTGCAATATGAACATTTGACCCATCCCCAAAGTTCACTTTTCCAGTGATACTCTCATCTAAAACAGAAAAATGAGTCCTATTTCCTGACATGTGATTAGATGCTCCATTATCTAAGTACCATATCTCCTCACTTTCACCTTCTGATGTATAATTTTTAGGGTCAATTGTCAATTCATTTAACAAGACTTGTTCATTATGTATGCTTTCTTCAGAAATAAAGAGCAAAGCAGGTTCATCTTCTTCTTCATGATAAGAAAGATTCACCTCATTTTCTTTGCCTTTGAGTTTGGCACATTCACTTGCATAGTGCCCAAACCTATCACATTTAAAGCATTTGATCCCAGATTTATCCTTTTTCTTTCCATTATTCCCATTCTTGCCATTATTTCCTTCTCCAGTCCCTTTATTCCTATTTTGCCCTTTATAGGAATCTCATGTATTTCTCTTATTCTTAGATCCCTTTTCCCAGTTCTTACCCTTTGACTTAGCCTCCTTATGTCTAGTTTGCCATTCTGTGTATGTTAATAACAACTTATCTTCCTTTTCAGTTGCTTTCTTAGCCTTAGAACCTATCCTTTCCTCAAAGGCCTTTAACCTACCCACAATTTCTTGATAAATTGCATTATCAAGATCTACAAACTGTTCAATAGAGGCTACTATATGTATAAACTTCTCAGGGACACTATCAAGTAATTTTCTTACCAATACAGGATCTTTGATAGGGGCTCCAAGACTTGATGACTTGGAAGCAATGGCACTTAATCTTCCTGAGAAATCATCAATGCTCTCACTATCCCTCATCTTCAAAGCTTCATACTCAGATTTCAAGGTTTGCAACCTTGCCTTCATAACCCTGTCCACTCCAACAAATCTTGTCTTCACCGCCTCCCAAATCTCCTTTGCAGAAGTTAACTCTCCCACCTGTAAGATCAGATCTTCGGGCAGAGACTGGAACAAGTAAGCAACAGCAGCATTATCTTTCTTTTTGTCCACCACAGTCCCTTCCTCTGGTGAAACCACTTCCCACAACCCATGTACATTGAATATGGCCTTCATTTTAATCGCCCAAATTGAGTAATTTGTTTGATTCAAAATCGGGCACTGCAATGGAATTGTGGTGAAATTTTCTCTCACAACTTGATTCCCTCCACCACCTGAAACTGACATTGTTCTTGGAGTTGCAGGAGACCCTGGAGTTACAGGTCTTCTCGGCGACCTTCGCGGTGAACTCAAGAATCGATGAATTTTGCAATCCGCCTAAAGGAGGATCGAAGATCCCCTTTCAAATTGACGATCAATTGAATCACAATGCCGAGGACTTGATGAAGTAAGACCGAAATCAAGCTCTGATACCAAATTAATATCAGAGATGATGAAGATAATAACAAGAGATTGACAAGAATGAAAAGAATTTTATTGAAAATGGAAAAACTGATACAAAAGAATCGACCCGGTGAGTTCTTATATCGAAGCTAAACCTACAACGGAAACTAACAAACTAATTACAAGTTACACCCTTACAGAAATAATGAAATTACAATTTCTACCCATAAGTTTAATAAACCAAACTAAACTTACATCTAACAAGATTCGTGTTTTCCATGGTAAGGATAAAGATTTTGGAGATTTAGCTGCCGATTCCATTGAAAGAAAGATGAGAGCTGAGGGAGAGAGATATATGAATCAAGATTGGTTTTGTGACAAGTATGAATAAACCAAATCAAAATTTGTGTATTTATAGTGCATGAGAAACGAGTTATGTATCACACCAAGTTTGATTATTTGGAGTCAAAAGTAAAACTTTAACTTATCTATATATATATATATACTAGACTATATTACATTATTCTATACTATAACACGTGAAGTTTGTTCTTTTACTTACCACACCAAGTTTGATTATTTGGAGTCAAAATAAAACTTTAACATATTCACATATGTTTTGTTAATTTGTTTTAGGATGGCTTTTTTTATTCTAGATTATGTATGTCATGAGTATATGCACTAACGTAAAGCTAAACTTTATCTTTTACTTTAATTTTATTCTGTGTTAATGTGAGCAAAATCATTCTATACATTATCTTATTAAATAAAAAAGAAATAATTAAATAAGTAATTAATTATGGAATCAATCTTTTTTTAAACGAGAAGAATACCATCTGTCATACATACTTAACTCGAAAAACCATACAGATACTCAAAAATCAATTTAGAAATGTAATCTACCTATACATTAAACAAAACATATTGGATTGAGTTGGCACATAATAAGTGTGTCCTCATCATCAATTGGTGATATGGCACCCTCTAATGACACTAAAATCCTAGGTGTAATTTTGTTAGTTTTTTAGATTTTTTTTAAAAATCTAAAGTATTAAACTTAAAATATAGGGAATGATCTTCGGAGCAATGAATACCTACATTTTTTAAGAAAGTCAAATTAATTCTCCATTTAAGATTGAAATTTAAATTTACGTAAATATGGTTGACTAAATTTTAATCCAATACTTGCTTTTAATACTAAGTTTCCTACAAAATTGTTTCTTACTGACTTGGAAAGTAAGTAATCTACATCTTAAATCTATTTTCTTAAGTCTATACATATTAAAGGATCTTTTAATTTGCATGAATATTGTTTTCTTTAGATAAACAATTTTTGAATTTTTGGGTCATAACTCATAAGTAAAGATTTAGTGCTAGATTTTGTATCTGTTCATGGTGTCTTCATTTAAGTTTTTGTAGATGAAAAAATATATGACAATCATTTTGTCCTAAACCTATGATTTTCCTTCAAGACATTAGAAATTATCATCTATGTTAATGTCATGTTTAAGTATTTCATCCATTGATTATACTGTCATCTAGTCTTAAACAAGTATTTTTAAAAAAGGGATATCATATTTTCAGGTGCTTCTATTGACGACAATGCTCCAACTTCTGGATATGTATATAGAAGGATTGGACATTATGTTAAATTCTGTAAAATTATGTACGATTTGGTTGTGCGGGTCGTTTTCATGCAGAGACAACCCCGGACGCTTTAATTTTCTTCTTCCATATTCAATGAATATGCAAAATATTTGTTTCTTTGTGTTCGAGAAATTGAAGATTTAGTTCATTCATTATTGTTGTTGGTGACTAAATTAACATTTGATGTTGGTTTTGTTTTATTCTCTTTAGATTAAGATGAGCAGAGATGGTAATTTCAAGAAATTCACGTCTTAAATGCAGAGCTACAGGTGTGCAATTTATTTTTCCTTTCAAAACATTTGTATAACAATATCTATTGTTAAATTCACTTTGTGATCTTTAAAAAATAAATTTATTAAGTAGGGCATTATATATATTACATTTAGTTGGGGGTTCTTTGTTGTTAATATATTTATTTCCAGTCAGTATTTGCGTACATTATTAGCAATACATCAAAAGCTCTATCTCTTTAGTCAACTTCGAATCTGATTGTTGCTTCTTTTATCGGATAACGTTCACATTGACATTTGCTGTGAGTACTCATATTCGGTTTCTTTCCTTTGCTCAATTCATATTTCATTTCCAGGATTGGTTAACACGCTAGCTAGGGGATCTAAGAGGGGCTTTTGCTGCTACAGACAGAATTATTCCATCTTATCGGGGTCAGAAATTGATCAAGCATTAGCTTATGGCTTGGAAAAAGACATCAGGCAAGAATTACAAGGAGATGATAACTTAAAAATGTTTTTCATCAATGACTCAAATGACAAAAGACGGTCTAAGAACACGAGGTACATATCATCTTTAACAACAGCCAACAGTGTTTGTAGTCTTGCAGGTTATGCTGATGTGGATGTAGACAAGTTGCATTCTTCATTCACATGTAGTTTTAATTTCTGGATGGATGGTATGTCGATTTTAGTAGGCGTACCAGTGGTTCAGTTTTATTATTATTTACATTCAACTAATTAATTATTAATTATTGCTTCTTTAAATTAGTACACACATCAATCTCCATAGTTATAGCTTGAGGTTTTTAAGACTTAACGGTTTAATCTAAATCACAACTTTGTTATGCCATAACATGTTGTATAATTGCAATGATTTTTGGAGAGTGGTATGCTATTGATTATTAAAAATGTAACGTAAGTATAGAGCTAATTTATAAATGTTTTTACTTTTTGCTTTAGTTGTAGCTGAATATATTGAACCGACTCTAGCAGGCGATATGAACATATGGTTGTTTTTATATTTTCTTCAGTTGTGTCACTGTGTGTCAAAATGCTTAATTAGGTACAATTTGTTCATAAATGTTGCTGCCAAATAATGGTTAAATATGTAGATTTAGTTCTTAAATGGTGTACCTAATCGTTTCTTCTATTTATTTCTTTGTAGGTTCTTCATTTGCTGCATAATATAAATGGCACTCTCTTCTCAGTTATACAATATCATGTGGGCATGGTGATGTATTAGATCAATCTCCATTTTGGTTTTGGTTTCCAGGATCATTTAGATGACATCTAAAATTTTGTTTTGGTCTTTGGAATGAATTTAGGTCCACTTTCATATTGAATTTAGTTTTCGAAAATTTTGTTTTGGATTTTGGAATGATAACCAACTTACGTGTTAATTTTGGTTGCAATCTATTTTACCTTCAAAATTTACTATAATAGATTATAATAATTGTTATTGTTTAAAAACTCCAGCCATACGATGCACGTGTATTAAAAACTAACATATGTAACAAAGAACATTTTTTAAAATCTCTTTGTTCAAACTACAAAGTTAACTTTTACTTAATATTTGTTTCGTTTTTTGTCTTATTTACCTTCTTTTCTGTTTTATTTCATATGTAGTTTTATGCAATCTTTTACTTTGTATTCAATTTTATATTATAACATCGGGTATTTACCCAGGTGTTGTTCATCCCCATGGTCCATGGCGCAATTGTAAGTCTATAAACTAGATATTAAGAGGTGTTTGTTAGATCAAATTAAGATCATACAAGGTCACCAATCACCAAAAATTAAATTGTTATTGTAATAACATAGGTCATTTGGTAGTGTTAGCATACTCTTAATATGTTTCTTTAGTAATATTAACATATTGATTGCAGCAGATAAGTAAATTGCTTTTAAGTTTCAAAGAAGTCAGTTTGCAATTTTAGTTTGTTTTGTAATGATTATAAACAAAAGCAATGTAAATCTCTTTCCAAAGTTTGATTGTTTTTAAGAACCCAGTATTCTCGCATGGATAGTTATACGTTGCTTTATCAAGAGTGAAGAACAAAAATGCATTAAATCTTTATTTTAGATGAAAACGATCGACAAACAAATGCAATAAAAAACATTTAAGTTTCTTTTTTCAAATTTGTAAGTTACTCTTATTTAATATTTCTTACATTTTTAGTTTTATGTATTATTCCTTTTAGTTTTTATTTCGAATTTAGTCCTATGTTATATTTCATTTCATGTTTTCGGTGGAAATTTCAGACAGATTCTTACCGTCCTTCAAGGGGTTTCAAATTAAGATGTTGTTACTTGATGCCTTACTTCGTCTTACATTTGGAGAGAGTGTAAGGTATTAAAGTTAACAAAAAACATGCGTCTTCTTCAAGGTAACGATCCATCAGAGATATAAGAAACAACTGATTTTGCTCGATAGCTTTTGGATATTGGAGAAGGAAAAGTCGGTGGAGATAATGATGGTGAGTCAAATATAGATATTCCTCTTGATCTTCTTATTCATGATTCATCGGATCCAGTCAGTGATCTTATTGAGTTTGTTTACCCTTCGCTTCTTGACAACTTCGGTCATCGAGATTTTTGGTCAGAAAGAGTTGTTCTCGCACTAACTAATGAAGTTGTCGATGATATCAACAATCGTCCACTTTCTTTGGTTCTCGGTGAAGAGCATGAGTATTTAAGCTCATACTCTGTATGTTAAGATGAGATGGTAGGTGACAGCTTTGATCGTAACATATACTCACCAGACGTCCTGAATTCTTTACATATATCTGGCATTCCAAATCATCGACTTGTGTTGAAAGTCGGTGTTCCTGTTATGTTGCTTATTGATCAAAGGAATGGCCTATGTAATGGAACACGCCTTCAGATCGTATCTCTAGGAAAGCACGTGATTGAAGCGGTTATTATCTCTGGAAGCAACATTGGATTCAGGACTTTTATTCCTAGATTTTCCTTGGTTCCAACAGATAAAAGAATTGCTTTTCGGTTTCAGAGAAGGTAGTTTCCGATCTTTGTTTGTTTGCAATGAAGATAAACAAAAGCCAAGGTCAATCTCTTTCGAGAGTTGGATTGTACTTGAAAGATCTCGTCTTCTCTCATGGTCAATTATATGTTGCTTTATCAAGGGTGAAGAGCAAGAAGAGTCTGAAGATCTTAATTTTGGATGAAGACGGTCGTCCAACAAATGTAACAAGAAATATATTGTATAAATCTATCTTCTCAATTTTGTAATTGTTATTGAATTTTTTTTATTATTATTGAATATTGTTTTACCGATAAGAATTTTTTGGATGGTATATAAATCTATATTTTTTTTTACGTTTTAGACCCGGGTATTTACCGGGGTAAGTGGCTAGTTATTTAATCATGTTTAATTAAATTTTAAAAAATCATTTTTATATTATATAAATGTTAAGTTTTATTATACATTTAAGGCAAATTGGATTTATATAATCCCAAATTTTATCAATTGGTCGACATTAATCCCAAGTAACGACATGTTTACTACCGAACCTAACTTTTAACATATTTTTCTACAATGATCCTTGACTAGCGGAAAAACTTAACAGTGTTAGTTTTTATGAAACTTAAGATTATTATCAGCCAATTGTTGAAACTTACGATAATTTTTTATGAAAATGGGATTATTGTCGGCTAATTGATGAAACTTGGGATTATTTGAATCCAATGTTTCATAAAAAAACTAATGTCGTTAACTTTCCGTTAGTCAATGATCATTGTAGGAAAATAGGTTAAAAGTTGGGCGCGGTAGTAAACATTTCGTTACTTGGAATTAATGCTGGCCAATTGATGAAACTTAAGATTATTTAAATCCAATTTGCCAACATTTAAATTTATATAACAATTCACTAATCAATTGTTAGAAACATTTTACCGCTAGTATTTATATACATCTCTAATTAAATTTCACCTCAATTAACATGCTTGTAATACTTCATTACACTTTTTCAACCCCATATTTTTTTTACTGACTCAGTGCCGCATCATCATCATCCCACACTCCCCACAATTTTAAGAGTAATATATCATAATCACTTTTTCAACCCCACACTTTCTTTTTAATATTATTTTATTCACACAAAGAATTTTAAAAATAAAACAACGAAACATAAATTAGATTTAAAAAAATACAATACCTAAAATAAAAACATTTTAATTTTTCTAAAAAAATAATTACAGATCCTAAAATAAAAAAATTACATGTCCTAGAATTAAAAAAACATTACTTCTTTAAACCTAAAAAACAATACTTATTATAACTTTCGAAAAGTTTGGCTTGCATTTTTTAAGCCAAACAACGGGCCTCTTTATCTATTTGCTGGATCGATTTCGAAATAGCCTTGAGATCCAGACACATTTGTTCACGTTCCTTCCGATCCTCTTCTATTTGTTTGCGCTCCTTAAACCGTTTTTGTAGTTGGAGTCTTTCAAATTAGATCCCGCTGAACTTATCCAACTTTCTCTAAGCCACCGGTTTGAGATGATTGACCTTGTCGAGCTAGTCTTTCTCCCTTTTGTTTTCTGATGGACCTTTGCGTTTCGGGTAGGCTTTCAGGGGTAATTTGTCCCTGTCGCTGAGGTTAAAGTGAGTTGTTCGTGCATCCGAAGCACTATTGCTATAATTTTTTTGACTCAGATGTCTTTATTCTTTTTGAGCTACCCTCTTGAACCACATCGGTCCACGCTCGCCATTTTGGAGAGTTCTTGCAACCTCCCAACAACCAAATTTGTCAAAACCGCACCCTTTTTTTTTTGAACGGTGGAAGATTTATTAAAAAACCGAATTTGACTAAAATAGCCAAAGCCAAACAATGAACAAAACAATTACATCAAAAGAAGAGGGTTACGCACCCACTCCGACCAAGATATACAACACTTCCTCTTTCTATTTGAGTACCAAAAATAAGACAGTAAAACTATGTTGTCAAAAATCTCGTCGTTCCTAAGTCGAGTCGGATTAAAAATATGATCGTTACAGAACTTCCAAATCGACCACCAGGCCATGAAACAAATGACCTCGATAAACTCCTTCTTTTTCTTGATAAGAGAAGCTCAATCAACCAACGCCATTAACCCATTCGGAGACAAGAAAGCAATACAACCGACATCTAAGCATTTGGCAATCAAACTCCAAATTTTGCTCGCAACTGAACACAAACCAAAGACATGATTCGTAGATTCCACGTTGGTACCACAAATAGGGCAATTGATCACTTGAATATCCAAACCCTTCCTACTCAAGTTCCAATAAGTAGGAATTCTGTCCAATAAAATTCTCCAAGCCAAAATATTAACTTTTTTTGGAGCAAACCTGTTCCATCTAGTAGGAGAATCAAGACGAGACAACGAAGATCGATCGACTGCATTACGCACAAACTTCACCTCATACTCCAAGCTCCCTTTGAAAGACCAAACCCACAAATCCGCCTCTGCTGAAAGAACAACCGAGAAACATAAGGAAATCAATTCCTCAAGCTCAAAAGCTTCACGCCCACCACGAATCGGACGTCTCCAATCCCAAATTGTCACACCCCCAAAATACCACTAACGGAGTTTATACCGTTAAGGGGCGCGACTAGACCAGGATCCACAACCATAGTTACAAATACTAAACGAATCAGGGTTAGTCCAAACATAAGTCATAAATAAAGTTTCAAATACAACGCAGCGGAATTAAATACTATCTTAGCACTAACCACGTGCTTTACATAAACATTGTTTTAAATCCCCAATTTAGTTTAAATAAAAGTAAACATCTTCTCGTGCCATGCCAACCTCCAATGGATACTCCTTAGCGATCTGCAAAAGTTTAAACCACGCAAGTGTCAACCTAACGGTTGGTGAGTTCACGGTGGGCTTGTCATGCATTGGCCCGGTCTCATAATCATAATTCGTGTCAAGGTATACTTACAAGTTATTTGTTTGTGAAAAGCAATGCTCGTAATTAAATCTCAGTTTATAAATGTTTTGTCCGTGACCTCGTCATCGGGTATGTACTAGTTCCGTAAAGTTAAAGGACTCAACCGATATCGCGGGTAGCTAATCCGTTGTTCCATGCTCTAAGGAAGTTTGTACCAAAGCTGACTTATTTTGTGGGGGCCGAGCCATCCCGTACAGTGCGGACATAGTCATCGCGGTTTTTGCCTCCCCCGTGTCCTCCCCGGGACCACGGTCAAATAGGCTGATATTGTTCCTCCGTGCACTCCCCGTGCCACGGGGCGGAGTTTGTCAAACTCCAGTAGATCTACCCAACATCCCCTCGCTTTCACAAATTAATGGCACAATTTAAGTTGAGGACTTTTAAGTTATAAGGCATCCTTAGAAAACATGTGATATCATATGGTTTAGACTTTAACCTACACTAGCCATATTAAAACGTTTTCAGTTTTGTTTTCAAAAATAGTTTGTTCAGAGTTCACAAGTGTTTCCCATAAAACACTTCAGTTCATCAAGTGGGTGCCAAGCATCCCGTGTTCTCATGTTCATCAGTGAGGTGCCTAGCACTCTCGAGTTTATCAGCATTGTTTTTCGTTAAGTTATTCGGTGTGGCCCAAACGGACTCACGGTAAACAGGTTAGTGACACTCACCTTGGGTTGCACTGCTACACTTGCTAAGTAATCCAAATATGTTGTTTAACGAAGACCTATGAACACGTTTAGGTCTTAAGTATTAGTTTTGTGTCTAATCTTTACTTAACGTCACTATGGCCCATAACATAGCACGTTGCAACTATGACTCGACATACCGACGCACGACACCAATGGTTGATCATGAACAAGGGTTCATATGAATCAGATATCAAACATATTTCATCATGGCAAAATCATGCAAGTCATGGCATAACACTTAAGCAAATTTCACAAGTTTGGTTTTTAGGTCAGGTCTTAGTTTCGCTAGCATAGTTTCGCTAGGCAGTTTCGCTAGGTGCACGGGCAGCACTTTCGCTAGGCAATGCCCGGTGACACAGTTTCGCTAGGCTAGTTTCGCCCGAAACTGCTGACGCAGTTTCGCTAGCCTAGTTTCGCAGAGAAACTGGTTTGAACTTTCGTTCAGGTATTTCGCTCGATAGTTTCGCTCGAGCTGGTCTGGTCAGGTTACCCGGCGACACTATAGTTTCGCTGGTCAGTGTCGCTGGAAGGAGATGTAATTTCGCTACTTAGTTTCGCCCAGAGAACAGACAGTTTCGCTGGTCGCGAAAAACATACGGATTTGCCTAAAAATCAACCTAACAGCTTCTGATCATACATGCAATTCATTATCTAGCATCCATAGGCATTTACTAACATAAATCAAGCAACTTTAACACGTTTAACATGCATTTAGTCATCAAATCACCCAAAAGCACATTTTGACCTAAAATGACCTAATCTAGCATAAATCATCATCATGGTATGTTTTTACACGTAAAGTTTCTGACTTTATGGTAGATCTAGCATCCTAAAGCAACATATTAAGAGATCAAGCAGTTACATGAAGATTTGAGCATGCTTTAAGAAGAAAACATATAGAAAAGCTTAAAACATAGTTTTTGGGACTCACGGATGATTCTAGAATCGATGAATGAGATGAGATGATGGTCTAGAGGCTAAGATCTTGGTCTCTTGATGGTATTCTCGGCTGACCAGGTTCCAGAGAAGTGTATGTGTGTGTTGATTGTGAAATGAGGCAAATGAGGCTACTTAGGGTTTATTAAGTTTATTTATATCAGAGGCTAGTTTCGCTGGCAGTTTCGCTGGCCAGGCGAAACTAGCTCTGGTCTCGGGTACTTTGATCAGTCTAGCCTGCTACCGGGCGAATCTGTAGTTTCGCTCGGTAGTTTCGCTGACTACCAAATTTAGGCAATTTTCACATAATCAAGTATTTACAATTAATCATGCTATTCACAATAATAAGTCATGTATTTAAATCACATTACACATAAAGACAATTAATGATGAGCACATAACACATATGGGCGGGTTTGGTGATCAACCAAAGGTCGTGGGCGTATTCGGCCTAGTTATGCATTAGTTACTAAGTTAACACTTATAACGTAACTAACGGGTTTGTCTAACGGAAGTTAACCTTGAAATTCTCGGGTGTCACATCATTCCCCTGAAATTGGAATTTTCGTCCCGAAAATTATTCTTGTGTCGTAGCGTTCGCAGCATCAGCTGTCGTCGTTGCTATCGTCGCTGGGGGAAAGAAAGCAAAAAGTTTTAGGGTTGTCACATCCTCCTCCTGTTAAGGAATTTTGGTCCCCAAAATTAAATTATACCTTGAGTTTCTGTGGACGTTTGCTCAAACAAGTGAGGATACTTTTTCTTCATCTGATCCTCACGTTCCCAAGTATATTCAGGTCCACGTCTTGAGTTCCATCGCACCTTGACGATCGGAATCTTGCTACGTTTGAGGGCTTTCTCCTCGCGTCCCATGATTTCTACCGGTTGCTCGATAAATCTCAAATGTTCGTCGATTTCCAATTCCTCCAGAGGAATTATTTCGATGTCTTCAGCCAGACATTTCTTTAGGTTGGAAACGTGAAACACGTTGTGAACTCCATCGAGTTCGGCAGGGAGTTGCAATCGATAGGCCACCGGGCCTACTTCCCCAATAATTTCAAACGGACCGATGTAGCGAGGATTTAACTTTCCACGCTTCCCGAAGCGTATCACTCCCTTCCAGGGGGATACCTTCAATAACACTTTGTCGCCCACCTCGAACTTTAGAGGTTTTCGGCGTTTGTCGGCATAACTCTTTTGTCGATCACGTGCTGCAGCTAGCCGTTGCCTAATTTGAATAATTCGCTCGGTCATATCATGGATAACTTCCGGTCCAGTGAGTCCTTTCTCACCCGTTTCAGCCCAACACACGGGCGATCTACATTTTCTGCCATACAGTGCTTCAAAAGGTGCAGCACCTATACTTGAATGATAACTATTGTTGTAAGAGAACTCCACCAGTGGAAGGTGAGTCTCCCAATCTTTTCCAAAGTCAAGGACGCAAGCTCGGAGCATATCTTCTAAAGTTTGAATCGTTCGTTCCGTCTGACCGTCAGTCTGCGGGTGATAAGCTGTACTCATGTCTAGTCGGGTTCCCAATGCTTCCTGCATTGATTGCCATAACCGGGAAGTAAATCGAGGATCTCGATCAGAAATGATAGTCTTAGGCACACCGTGAAGCTTCACAATTTTGTCGATGTACAGCTTTGTCAATTTATCCATATTATCACTTTCCTTCATCGGGATAAAATGTGCAGATTTGGTTAATCGATCGATGACAACCCAAATCGCATCCGGTTGATTTGATCGATGAGGTAGTCCCGTTACAAAATCCATGGAGATATCCTCCCATTTCCATTCTGGGATCTTTGGTTGTTGCAGTAAACCAGAAGGCTTTTGGTATTCAATCTTGACCCTTGAACATGTTAAGACACTTAGCCACATATCGAGCAATGTCGGCTTTCATATTCGGCCACCAATAAAGATTCTTCAAGTCCTGATACATTTTATCTGATCCAGGGTGCACCGAATATCTTGACTTGTGAGCCTCGTCCATCACGAGCTCACGGAGATTTCCAAACAATGGAACCCAGATTCTGTCATTATAGTACGTGAGTCCATCGGACTTAACTTCGGAATGGCCATCTACACCACGCAGTGCTTCAGCTGCGAAGTTTTCTGCTTTCAAAGCTTCTCGTTGGCAGTCACGGATTCGATCCGGCAATCCCGTGTGAATAGTAAGTTGTAGCGCTCGTACCCGACGAGGCTTTTCGTACTCTTTTCGACTCAAGGCATCAGCCACAACGTTGGCTTTTCCAGGATGATACTTAATTGCCAAATCATAATCATTTAGTAATTCGACCCACCTTCTTTGTCGCATGTTGAGGTCTTTCTGATCAAAGATGTGCTGTAGACTTTTATGATCGGTGAATATTGTGCACTTTGTTCCATATAGGTAATGTCTCCAAATCTTGAGTGCATGAACAACGGCTCCCATTTCCAAATCATGCGTTGTATAATTCTTTTCAGTATCCTTTAGTTGCCTGGACCCATAGGCAATCACTTTATCTCGTTGCATCAACACACAACCGAGTCCTTGGATTGATGCATCGCAGTAAACCACAAAATCGTCAATTCCATCGGGTAACGCAAGAATTGGAGCCGAACATAACATATCTTTAAGCGTTTGGAACGCGCGTTCTTCTTTCTCACCCCATCTGTATTGCACTCCTTTGTGCGTTAAGGCCGTTAAGGGTTGAGCCAATTGAGAGAAACCCTTAATAAACCTTCGATAATATCCGGCAAGTCCTAAAAATTGTCGGATTTCCGTTGGCGCTCTTGGGGTAGACCAGTTCTTTATTGCTTCCACTTTAGAAGGGTCGACATGAATCCCATTCTTCATCGACAATGTGTCCAAGAAACTGGACTTCGCGAATCCAAAAATCGCACTTCGAAAACTTAGCATAAAGCTGTTCCTTGCGGAGCAATTCCAAAATAAGACGCAGATGCTCCTCGTGTTCTTCCTTTGTCTTAGAGTAGATCAAAATATCGTCGATGAAGACTATCACAAACTTATCGAGGTACGGCTTGCACACTCGATTCATCAGATCCATAAATACAGCAGGTGCATTGGTTAGCCCAAACGGCATAACCAGGAACTCGTAGTGTCCATACCGAGTTCTGAAAGCAGTCTTAGGAACATCCTCTTCACGAACACGAAGTTGGTGATAACCAGACCGTAGATCGATCTTTGAGATAGTAGCTTGAACCTTGCAGTTGATCGAAGAGATCGTCGATTCGAGGAAGTGGATACCGATTCTTGATCGTAACTTTGTTAAGCTCTCGGTAGTCAATACACATGCGGAACGTTCCATCCTTCTTCTTAACAAACAGTACCGGAGCTCCCCATGGAGACGAACTTGGACGAATAAACCCCTTGTCGAGTAGCTCTTGTAGTTGCGCGGAGAGTTCGTTGAGTTCACTTACAGCCAAACGATACGGAGCGCGTGCAATCGGAGCGGCACCTGGAGCCAAATCAATCCCAAACTCAACTTGTCGAAATGGAGGCAAGCCAGGCAGATCTTCAGGAAATACGTCTTGGAAGTCGCGAACTATCGGGTAATCATCAATTTTGCGCTCGGGATGTGTCGTGTCAGTGACGTTCGCAAGAATCGCGAAGTGACCCTTACGGAGGCATTTCTGAGCTTTAAGGAATGAAATAATGCCGGTGACTGTTCCACCTTTTTCACCTTGGACCGTTAATACTTTGCCGTCCTCGAGTGGAATACGAACCACTTTTTCCTTACATAAGATTTCAGCTCGGTTTTCGGATAACCAATCCATTCCTACTATGACGTCGAAACTACCAATCGGGAAAGGCATAAGGTCAATTCCTAGGGTATGGCCCGCTAGTTCTAGCTTACAATCCTTAACTATCTGGGTCGTATCATGAAGTTTACCATTAGCTAGCTCTACCAC
This sequence comes from Deinandra increscens subsp. villosa, assembly GCA_039602395.1. Classification (NCBI taxonomy): domain Eukaryota; kingdom Viridiplantae; phylum Streptophyta; class Magnoliopsida; order Asterales; family Asteraceae; genus Deinandra; species Deinandra increscens. Next base: position 1,723,137 of record JBCNJP010000020.1, on the reverse strand, counting down.
ATATTTAGCGTCTAGGGCAATCGGTTTAGCATTAATCAATTTAGCAAATTTAGTGGAAATAAAACTTCTTTCAGCACCAGAATCAAATAAAACAGTAGCAAAGAAACCGTTCAAAATAAATTTACCATTAATCACGTTGGCGTCATTGCGAGCTTCACCCTGACCCATGACAAAAGCTCGACCTCTACCATTTCCACCATTCCCGTTTCCACCATTACCATTGCCATTCCCGTTACCATTACCTCCGCCGTTACCATTCCCACCGTTATTTCCCTGATTGCCGTTCCCTTGTCTTCTCAGCTGAGGGCAGTCTCTTTTGATGTGACCTTGAGCACCACACTCAAAGCAGCCACGGGCTCCCCCATTGTTGTTGTTCTGGTTCCGACCGTCGTTTCCATTTCCCCGATTGTTCCCATAGTTGTTCCCTTGATTGTTGTTGTTCCTTCTGGGGCGGTTTTGTTGCTCGGGTAAAGTTGCCCAACAATCTTTCGCTTCGTGGCCTCCCTTGCCACACCTTTCACAGCTCAGACTCTTTCTACAAACACCAGCATGATGCTTCCCGCATCTGTTACACATGGGTAGGTTACCCCTGTAGTTACTCTGACCATTTCCGCCCTGGCGGTAGTTGCCACTGTTATTCCCGGACCTCTTGCTTTGACCTTGGGAGTTGATAAGACCTCCCAGTGCTGTTTCCAACACTCTGAACATTCATCGAGTTTTCAGGAGCTTCATCATCAGCCTTTCTCTTGCCACTCAAGGCAGTCTTCTCGGTGGCTTTCGCAGGTAGAGTACCTTTCTCGACCTCCTGATCAGTGAGTTTGTGAGCCAAACGAATGGCTTGCTGTACGGTCGCAGGGTTGCTGGCAGTCACCAATCCTTTGATTTGAGGCGCGAGGCCTTCCAGATAACGCTCAATGCGTTTGAACTCAGCATCGACCATTGTGGGACATAGGACTTCATACTCGTGATATCGTGCAGTGTACTGTTCGATTTCAGACCCAGACATCTTCAAATTCAGGAATTCACCCTCAAGCTTCTTGACTTGGTCACGTGGACAGTATTCTTCCATAATCAGATCCTTAAATGCTGCCCACTGCATGTTATTTGCCGCGTCTAGCCCAACCATCTGAATTTCAGCGTTCCACCAGGAGAGTGCGGCTCCTTCGAAGGTACCAGTAGCAAACTTCACCTTGCTTTCAGCTGGGCAGTTACACATGGAGAAAACCTTTTCGGACTTCTCAATCCACCTAAGGAGTCCTACAGCTCCTTCTTCGCCGGAAAATGTCATCGGCTTACAGTCCATGAAGGACTTGAACGTGCAGTGGTGTTGGTTTCCTGATGCATAAATAGTTCGGATTTTAAAATTAAACAGGTCATGATATAATTGCTTTGTGCCTTAACCGGCATAATAGTTACCCTGTGCGGCATATGCAGCTTGGACGGCTGCCACCGCGGCTTGCACATGTTCAGTAATCATTGCTTGCAGCTGTGCAGGCGTCATGTTTATGCCGCCTCTTCCGTTTCCTCTTCCAGACATCTTGCTGAACAGTTAAAGTAGCCAGTGTTCAGTCACAGTTATATTTTATACATATCCCATAATATGTATATTAGCCAGTTCCCGTTATCCCTCTATTAGTCCAGAAAAAATTTTCGTGCAAAATCGAGGCGTCGTCGAGGAACGTCGTGAGTGCTATCGTCGAAGGTCGGCTTCCCATAAAGTCACCGTCGGCGTAGTCGTCGTAGTAGAAATCAGGACGTAGCGTGTAGCATCGTTTCGTTGTCGCTTTCCCCAGAGTAGTGTGCGTATTCGCGGTCGCATTTCGTATTCGTGTGTGAAAATTTCCTAAGGTCTTTCCGTTAGACTACTTAGACACGGTCTATATATATACTTATATATATATATATACATATATCTGTACGTACTAAGCTTTTACTTACACAGCAGAGCGAGTATCCCAGGTTGGCACGTAAAAATTTTGTCTTTGGGAATTTGTTTGTTCGTTTTGTAACCAAGGTTTTCAAGTTGCAGTTTCCAAATCGTTTTCAAAAATGATTCCAGTTCTCTGCAACTTATGGCTCTGATACCAATCTGTCACACCCCCAAAATACCACTAACGGAGTTTATACCGTTAAGGGGCGCGACTAGACCAGGATCCACAACCATAGTTACAAATACTAAACGAATCAGGGTTAGTCCAAACACAAGTCATAAATCAAAGTTTCAAATACAACGCAGCGGAATTAAATATTATCTTAGCACTAACCACGTGCTTTACATAAACATTGTTTTAAATTCCCAATTTAGTTTAAATAAAAGTAAACATCTTCTCGTGCCATGCCAACCTCCAACGGATACTCCTTAGCGATCTGCAAAAGTTTAAACCACGCAAGTGTCAACCTAACGGTTGGTGAGTTCACAGTGGGCTTGTCATGCATTGGCCCGGTCTCATAATCATAATTCGTGTCAAGGTATACTTACAAGTTATTTATTTGTGAAAAGCAATGCTCGTAATTAAATCTCAGTTTATAAATGGTTTGTCCGTGACCACGTCATCGGGTATGTACTAGTTCCGTAAAGTTAAAGGACTCAACCGATATCGCGGGTAGCTAATCCGTTGTTCCATGCTCTAAGGAAGTTTGTACCAAAGCTGACTTATTTTGTGGGGGCCGAGCCATCCCGTACAGTGCGGACATAGTCATCGCGGTTTTTGCCTCCCCCGTGTCCTCCCCGGGACCACGGTCAAATAGGCTGATATTGTTCCTCCGTGCACTCCCCGTGCCACGGGGCGGAGTTTGTCAAACTCCAGTAGATCTACCCAACATCCCCTCGCTTTCACAAATTAATGGCACAATTTAAGTTGAGGACTTTTAAGTTATAAGGCATCCTTAGAAAACATGTGATATCATATGGTTTAGACTTTAACCTACACTAGCCATATTAAAACGTTTTCAGTTTTGTTTTCAAAAATAGTTTGTTCAGAGTTCACAAGTGTTTCCCATAAAACACTTCAGTTCATCAAGTGGGTGCCAAGCATCCCGAGTTCTCATGTTCATCAGTGAGGTGCCTAGCACTCTCGAGTTTATCAGCATTGTTTTTCGTTAAGTTATTCGGTGTGGCCCAAACGGACTCACGGTAAACAGGTTAGTGACACTCACCTTGGGTTGCACTGCTACACTTGCTAAGTAATCCAAATATGTTGTTTAACGAAGACCTATGAACACGTTTAGGTCTTAAGTATTAGTTTTGTGTCTAATCTTTACTTAACGTCACTATGGCCCATAACATAGCACGTTGCAACTATGACTCGACATACCGACGCACGACACCAATGGTTGATCATAAACAAGGGTTCATATGAATCAGATATCAAACATGTTTCATCATGGCATAATCATGTAAGTCATGGCATAACACTTAAGCAAATTTCACAAGTTTGGTTTTTAGGTCAGGTCTTAGTTTCGCTAGCATAGTTTCGCTAGGCAGTTTCGCTAGGTGCACGGGCAGCACTTTCGCTAGGCAATGCCCGGTGACACAGTTTCGCTAGGCTAGTTTCGCCCGAAACTGCTGACGCAGTTTCGCTAGCCTAGTTTCGCAGAGAAACTGGTTTGAACTTTCGTTCAGGTATTTCGCTCGATAGTTTCGCTCGAGCTGGTCTGGTCAGGTTACCCGGCGACACTATAGTTTCGCTGGTCAGTGTCGCTGGAAGGAGATATAATTTCGCTACTTAGTTTCGCCCAGAGAACACACAGTTTCGCTGGTCGCGAAAAACATACGGATTTGCCTAAAAATCAACCTAACAGCTTCTGATCATACATGCAATTCATTATCTAGCATCCATAGGCATTTACTAACATAAATCAAGCAACTTTAACACGTTTAACATGCATTTAGTCATCAAATCACCCAAAAGCACATTTTAACCTAAAATGACCTAATCTAGCATAAATCATCATCATGGTATGTTTTTACACGTAAAGTTTCTGACTTTATGGTAGATCTAGCATCCTAAAGCAACATATTAAGAGATCAAGCAGTTACATGAAGATTTGAGCATGCTTTAAGAAGAAAACATATAGAAAAGCTTAAAACATAGTTTTTGGGACTCACGGATGATTCTAGAATCGATGAATGAGATGAGATGATGGTCTAGAGGCTAAGATCTTGGTCTCTTGATGGTATTCTCGGCTGACCAGGTTCCAGAGAAGTGTATGTGTGTGTTGATTGTGAAATGAGGCAAATGAGGCTACTTAGGGTTTATTAAGTTTATTTATATCAGAGGCTAGTTTCGCTGGCAGTTTCGCTGGCCAGGCGAAACTAGCTCTGGTCTCGGGTACTTTGATCAGTCTAGCCTGCTACCGGGCGAATCTGTAGTTTCGCTCGGTAGTTTCGCTGACTACCAAATTTAGGCAATTTTCACATAATCAAGTATTTACAATTAATCATGCTATTCACAATAATAAGTCATGTATTTAAATCACATTACACATAAAGACAATTAATGATGAGCACATAACACATATGGGCGGGTTTGGTGATCAACCAAAGGTCGTGGGCGTATTCGGCCTAGTTATGCATTAGTTACTAAGTTAACACTTATAACGTAACTAACGGGTTTGTCTAACGGAAGTTAACCTTGAAATTCTCGGGTGTCACACAAATGTTCAAGCCCAATTTTTCATGGAGACTAGAATTTTTATTCACCTCTAATTGATAAAGCCTATTGAATCTTGAGGAAAAAGGCGACTCCCCCACCCAAATATCTTTCCAGAAGCAAGTCGACAAACCGTTACCAATCTTTTTACGAATTAACGAAGAAGGAATAACATTGTAATCATGCAAGTACGCCACAGATTTACAAATTCCCTTCCAAATACCACCACCCCTAATATCACGACCCTCCAAAAGGGACGACCCGTGCATATTTTTAACCACCTTGACCCATATGGCCTCCGAGTTATTATAGAATATCCACCTCCACTTATAGAGTAATGCTAGGTTCATAGCATTTAGACTGCCAAAACCCAAACCCCCGGCCTCTTTCTCCGCGAGAACGATCTTCCAATCAACCCAAGCCATCTTTTTAGATTTCTCATCTCCACCGCAAAAGAATTTCGCACGGAGAGATTCAAGATTTTTCAAAACTTTTGAAGGAACTTGAAAAAGAGAAAAAAGGTAAGACCCCAACGAACCCAACATAGATGTAATTAGAGTAGATCGACCTCTTATAGAAAGAAGCTTGCAATTCCAAGATGAAAGCCTCTTCTTAAATTTATTGACTATAAAATCCCATTCCGAACATCGATTTATCTTGCCCTATAGGAATGCTCAAGTACTTAAACGAGAAATCTTCACTTTTACACCCCATTAATCTTGCCATGGCATTCTTCTCCACTATCGAAACTCGAATACCCAATATGGAAGACTTGTGAAGATTTATTTTTAAACCCGAAGCAAGGTAGAAATAGTGAAAAACATTAACCATGTTTACGAGGTTAGATCTGCTCCAATCCCCAACTATAATAACTTCATCCGCGTAAAAAAGATGGGAAATAGTCAAATCATTAACTTTGGCACCATGGAATAAACCCGCCGAGACCACTCGAGAGATTGAAACGTGTAACCCTTCCATAGCGGCTATGAAAAGGAAGGGAGCCATTAGATTACCTTGTCTAAGACCCCTTTCCAAGCTAAACTCTTTTGTCGGGCTACCATTAACCAACACAGAAGCCCGAGAGAATTTAAGACAAGCCTAAATCCACCCAATCCATTTAGACCCGAACCCCAAAAGGTCCAAAATATCGAGAAGATAGTCCCAACTGATCGAGTCATAAGCTTTAGCAAAATCAATTTTAAACAACATCAGATTCTTCTTCTTTTATCCGAACCAATCAATCAGTTCGTTAACAATTACAGGACCATCCAAAATTTATCGACCTTTAATAAAGGCCGACTGTTCTGGGCTAATATCACTATCAATCACATTAGCCAGTCTACCTGCTAGAATTTTGGAGATTATTTTATATTGGATCCCGATAAGACTATTAGGTCAAAAATCATTTAGCAAAATCAGATCCGGACACTTCGGGATGAGGGTGATAAAGGAAGAATTACATCCTTTAGGGATATTAGAAGTATTAAAAAATTCTGCAACAAAATCAAATACCTCATTTTCAAGGAGTTCCCAATGTTTTTTGATGGATCCGAATGTGAATCCATCCGGACCAGGAGATTTCGAACTGCCAAAAGACCAAACTGCTTCTTTGACTTCAAGAATAGAAGGAAGAGCCTCCAAAGCAGCCCGATCAACATCCGAAATCTTACGAAATGAATCACAAGAACTCACCCTCTTTATCCCATTGAAAGTAACAAATTTCGACTTAAAAAATCAAAAAACGAGTTTTTCACCTCTGTCGGGTCCTCCACCCAAACACCATCAATTTTTATCCCCTTTATTGAAGATTGGCGTCTTCTTTTGTTGACAATACCATGGAAGAATTTAAAATTTTCGTCACCCTCGATACCCCATTTTACTTTGCACTTTTGGGCCAAGTCACGCCCCATCAATTACTCGACCTCGTCAATTTTTTTAACCAACTCAGACCGTTGCCTGGAGAGCTCTATATTAGGTTGATCAGAGACATCAATAGCCGAATCAATCTCCACTAACTAATTTGAAAGGGCCGCAAGAGATTGAGCACGAGAAGGCCTTTCGAAACACCACTTTTTTTTATCTTAGCTTTCAAGTCTTTGAGCTTATTTTTAAAATCGATCATTTTGGAGTTAGAAGCCCCGTAATTCCCAACGCCCCAAGAATTATGAACAAAGCAGTTAAAATCCTCTTTCACAGGCCATGAATTATATAGTTTAAATGGGGTTAGCCCATAATCCAACGTCTTCGATCTAAGCAGAATAGGCCCCTTATTTTCCAGTTTGTAATGGTGTTGCACCATTTCTAATATGTCCATATCGTTTTGATCATTTTTCCGTTGATTAGAGAGGTTGTTAAAAACATTGTTGAACTTCGTTATCTTCGGGTTTAAATCTTTCCACTTTGAGCAAAATTGGTGTTTTTCGATAGTCGGGATTGTCGAAGTGTTTCATCTCAAGATGCCACCTCATGGTAATCGTAGCCTAAAAATGAAGTTTGCTTTGCGCGTTTCCTAAAAGAAAATAAATAATTCAAAAAATTATAAAAATTTTAAAAAAAATTAATAGTTATAAACTTTAAAATAAGAGAAATTGGATTTTATTAATCCTAAGTTTCATGTATTGGCAGGGATTAATCTCACATTTTGAAATGTTTCTCACCAAGTCTAAGTTTCAAACTATTTTTCCTCATTGATCCCAAATTAACTAAATCCTAACGGTGTTAGTTTTTTGTTGTCGTGACAGTACACAAGGCATTTTAATCTGACGTGGCAATTATGAGGGATCATTTATAAAAACTAAAAAAAATAAGGGTTAATTTTATAACATAAAAAAAACCCTCTCTTCTTCTCTCATATTTCTAGCACCCTTCCGCACCACCATCAGCACCACCACCTGACACCCACCGTCCTTTCACCTCCGCCGCCGTCGCCACCACCACCACTTACGAAAGGATTATCTGTGTACAACATTATCTACAAACAACTATCAATTTTGTCTTTTTCCATTCAAATTCCACCACATCATACTATTATATAAAAGAAAAGTTTATTGCCACATGACATTCTTACACTCAATCTCACAATTGTTTTCCCTCCCAAATTATCCCTTTTATTTTTAGTGTTTTTGTATTTTCATGGTAATAAATAAAAAATATTAATTATAGGGATAAACACCATCCTAATTAATCAGATATTTGTTTTTTTATGATAATAAATAAAAGATATTTATTATAGGGATAATCACCATCATAATTAATTAATTATTTAAAAAATATATATTTTTTTATTAAAAGAAAAGTTATATATATATATAGATGGAGGTTCAAATACAAACATGTGTTTTGCCTAAGATCAGTGCGAACACGTCTAAAAATACATTTTCTTGGTCATACGATGTAGTTTAATGCTGGTATATGATCAAAAATGTATGGTGGTACATATATACGATCAGAAATGGTGCTGGTGTATGATCAAAAGTAAAATGTTTTGTGCTGGTATAATTATAAACTGTACTGGTAAAATTTTATGCTGGTATATGTATAAATTCAAAAAACATCAAGGAATGGATCAAAAAACTGTACTGGTACATGTATAAATCTACCCAACACCAATTCTGATAATATACTAACACTAAAACTACATCGTAGGACAAAAAAACAGATTTTTAGGCATGTTCGCACTGTTCGTAGGCAACTTGACTGTCCGCACCGGAACCGCCCCCTATATATATATGACTTTCTATTTATTGCCTCCTAAATTATTTAATAACCAATTATTTAATTACTAGATTACAGTTTAAATTAAAATTTAATTATGTCTACAAATCTTTTTTAAACCCGAGTCCATGTAAAACACGGGTCTCAAAAACTTGATTAAATATCAATACATAATTAATATATAACTTGATAAAATCTTAACACTATTGGTTAAACTTTTATATATTGAAAATATATGAATTATATATATATAACCACTAATTATTTATAGGGGTGCTAAACGGGTCATGTTCGGGTCAACCTGTCAAACCGACGGGTTCGACCCGAACACGACCGTTTAGCTAAACGGGTTTGCGGGTTTGACTCGAAGCTGTCCTAAACCCGTTTATACTAAACCTAAACATGCGAATTTCGGGTTCGGTTCGTGTTGTGTTTTCGAGTCGTGTCAAAAGTTAACACCCCTACTTATTTAACGAATAATTTTTTAGTTAACAATAGATATTGAGTTTAAAAATATAATACATATTTTTATACATATTTTTATTGATTTGATGTCAAAATTAATTTATAAATTTTAGATGTTATTCTCTTTTTTACTTTAACAGTTTTTTTATACAAGTTTCATAATTCGATCACAGTTTCTATAATTTATTACCGTTATTAACTTTTTTAAACCCCAGCCGTACGATACATATTATTTTTTTTTAAATTTCGGCCGTGCGATGCACGGGGTATAGAAACTAGTATCTTACCTATACACATTCATACATACGTATGTTTAGAAAGAAATAGAAAGGAAAAGAGAAAAGGGAAGAAAAGAAGAAGAAAGTTTCGATCAACCCCGTCTCTCTTGTTAATCGAACCTCAGCCCTATGTTTCCCCCTTCTCTTCTTAGTTTCGTCGGCTCTACACCCGATTCGGGTTCTGCCAGCGATCAATAGTGGCGAACGTGGTAGGACTGAAACAATGGTTCCATGGCGGCGTCGAGCAGAAACCCACCACCGTCGTGATTCCAGCGACCGCAGCCACGAATATGTCAACCCTCTGTCACGAATTTTTGATTGTCCATGATATGTTTCTGATTGGGTTCGGTTTTGGTTTTGACTAAATCCTTTTGTTTCAGCTTGTTTACCTCTTTAACTCTGATTTGGTGATGATGTTTGTGACTAGATGATGAGTTGATGATGTTGAAGGGAGTAAGGGTTTTTAAAAAATCTGAATCCGAAACCGAATCCGAAATATCCGAATTTTCAAATCCGAAATATCCGAATTTTCAAATCCGAAAATATCCGAAAATTCGGATTCAGATACGGATAGCATTTTTGAATATTTTCGGTATTCGGATATCCGAAATATCCAAAATATTACTAAAAATTATTCAGATACGGATAGCATTTTTGAATATTTTGGCATCACAATTTGCCATGTGGGACCACCACATTCATCCTCAATAATTTTTCCCACCAATTCTCCTAATTATGGAAGTGATTTGTATTTCCAATTTTTTATTTATTGCATTCCAAAATATTTTAATAACCAATTATTTAATTACTAAAGATATAAAAATACATAATTGTCGTATATTATGATTGTATTTATAGTTTTTTTTTAAAAGTCACCCGTGTACCACACGGGGATAAAAAACTAATATGTATTATTAATTTTAATTAAATATTTTAATCGATTTTAACCCTAAAATCCTAAATCTGTATACACACTTCATAGATATCTCTTTTAAGCCCTCCTAAATTAGTCGCAGCCTCCATCAATTTATCGCAGCGGCAACCTCCTACCATCCTAACAAGACTGCAACTACTTTCAATTCTCAACGATCTTCGTCAATTGTTGGTTCATCCTCTTGGAGCAGATCCTCCCAATCTGCCATCGATCTCATAGTTTCATCAAATGTTGCCCTCATCGATCTCCCTAAAGACGGCGACGATTTACGTGATTTTCTTCTAGCTCCTTCACCAATTTCATCAAATGTTGCAACAATATTTATGATCCTTCTAGAGACGTTGTTCACCTGTTTGTGATGGTCGAGAATTGAAGTATTAAGTTAAATATGACTTGTTATTTCTCTTGGTCGATCTCTGCAATTAGTTTCCCAAATTTACAAACCTTTGTTTTTAGTTCGAAGAAGAAATATGTCACTTCCTAACAAGGTTATATTATTATAGCACAAGGAACACACGCATCCAGTTTACATTGTTCTTATATGTATATTTCACTTTGTGCTCAAACATATATATGACTTTCTGGAAATATCAAAATGAGATAGTTGGAATTTCGGATATCCGTTTGTAGTATCCGAATCCGTATCTGAAATTTCGGATACTACAAATCAACTATCCGAAATTACGGATATTCGAAATATCCGAATTTGAACACCCCTAGAAAGAGGGGGGGGTGGCAGGTGGTGGTGGGTAACGCTGCCGGAAGGAAATTAGGATAAGAAGAAAGGGTTTTTTTACATTACAAAATTAACCCTCATCTTTTCTAGTTTTCATAAATAATCTCTCATAAATGCCACATCAGATTAAAATGTCACGTGTACGGCCACATCAGCAAAAACTTAACATCGTTAGGGTTCAGTTAGTTTGGGATTAATAATAGAAAATAGCTACAAGCCTACAAACTTGGGCTCGGTGAGAGACATTTCAAAAGGTGGGATTAATCCCGGCCAATACATGAAACTTGGGATTGATAAAATTCAATTTCCCTTAAAATAAAGTTATAAACTTAAAAAAAAACAATAATTATAAACTTTAAACTTTTTTACCTTTGTTTGGGTCCTCGAAAACTTCAATCCAGTATTTAGTTAAAGTCAACTCCTCCTCGGGTTCCTAAGGTATAATGATTCGCGGTCCCTCTCGTTCTTGCGATTGTGAGTTTGCCCCCATTTTCTCGTTGCCTTATTTTTTGCCCTTTTTTCGGTTGAGGTTGAACTTGTGTTTCCAAGACAAATTCGGGTTGAGAGTTGGGAAGAGAGTCATCGCGGAGATAGGAAGGTATATGATGTTCTTGACTCCAACCGCCTAGTTGTGAATGTGCAAGTAGTTGCGGTGACGACACATATGAGACATAACCACCACTTTGAAACAGGTTTTCTTGAAAGAAGGGGGTTTGCGGGTCTTGTTCGTTTTGGTTGAAGAAAATTTTGGAGGTCATTTTTGTTGGTAGAAAGTATAAGAATATGAAGAAGAAGAGATATAAAATTGGTATGGTAGGTAGATGAAGTGAGGTATTTATAAGTACTTAGATTAAAAAAGTTTAAAAAAGCTGGTTCTAGCCGTTGGGAGGGGGTGGGACCCTCTCCAACGGTTCAAAATTTAAATGTCCAAGCAACTCCACCGCGCGGTGATCAACCATCTTGGTTGTGCCAGAAATGCGACGCCGCACTACACTGTCATGGTGTTCTCGCGATGGACCGCGGTCCAAATTAGTACATCGCACAAGTGTAGCCCTCCCATTACAATCATCCTAAGTATTTAGTTATCATATTTTTCAGTTGCTCAATTTGAATAAGATTTAATTATATAAAAAAGTAGGAGATATAAGTAATTCGAAGCGGTTTTTGTTTTTTTAACAAGATGTTGCGATCCGCGCTTCGCGGCGGATTCAATTCGATGGGTGTTTTTGGAAGCCCATGTTTGAAGGCACTATGGAGAAGAAGACATACAGATATAAAAGCACAATTAATCTCGTTTCGAGAAAAAAAACTACAAATAATCAAGCAACGAACCAAAAATTCAAAAAGCAATAATAATAATAGTGGTGAAAGAAGAGTGCAAAAGCAGTAAATTAATACAACGAACAGAAAAATACATTACCGATAGAGTAGAAAGCATAGAAGCTGCAAGTTCAACTTAAAACACACTATCTACGATCTTATTGCTCAAAACACAGTTTTAACGGGTCAAATTTACCAAAAACAATTTATATCTTAATGATGTATCAAAGTAAGATGATTCAAACCATTCTTGATGTATAGCAGGTAGATAGATATAACATCAAGCCTATATTATATAATATGACACACTTCTTATATTTTAATTAACCTTAATAGTAATGCATAATGCAAATCTTAGAAGCTAGAATAAAAAAAATAGTTGGTTCAGGTAATAGGTAATATTTCCATTAAGTAGATTACAAAGTTAATTAGAATGACAACTTACCCAATGTGACAAACAATTTACAGTTAGAAAAGGTAGGGTAAAGTTCTTTAGCTCTAACAGATAAACTGTACAAAAGGACTATCAAAGCTTATGTGGTAAACATCACAAACTACAGAAGTAAAATAATAACAAATGATAAAAGTACATAGGACTTAAGTCATGAGAAATACAATTGAAAACTGTAGAACTCATGCATACACCATCCATAATAAAAAATATGGAGGTTGCATGTCAAAAGGGGAGCTAAAGATAATACATGCCCTTAAAAGAGAAACGAAAGCAGAAAACGATCCCTATACCTACAATTAAAGAATAAAACAACATAAAACTGATCAAATAGAAAGAAAAAGAAGAGAGCAAAGCATGCATCGATCAATACACGAACTTAATCGGTGCATATAAAACAGAAGAAATAAGAGTCAAAATAGGAGTGCATATCAAGTGGCAAATAACCAAAGCTAACTGTAAAAAAAGTCTTAGTCAATTTGGTGTACTGTCATACATATGTAAATTAACACAGTTGGACAAAAGAAGAGCATAGCCTCTTGGAGACTATTTGACCTTAATATAAGGTTATTTAAGTATAATATAAGTTATTGATGGCAACAATAAATATATTTCAAACACCTAAAAAACATTGAAAATTATACTTTAAATAGAAAACAGCATAAAGGCTCAACAAAATTACCTAAGGAGCAGATGTGTTCCAAGGTGCTCCAACACCCTTAACACCTATAAGCTGCAAGGAAAAAAAGTGGATCACTTCAGAGCTTAAAAGTGATCTTTGTCCAACTTTTTCACCTACATACACACCGCGAGTTCATTTAGATGGAACATAACAGCTGTCACACACCAAATTAGATGAGAGAAAAACAACAGGTAATTCAAATACATGAGCAAAAAAGAATAGACATACAGAACAAATAAAACAACAATAATAAAGATGAGATCGCTCTCAATGAGAAAAATAATTCACACACAACATATCCCATTGAACAGAAAAAGAGATAAACAGTGCAAAAGAGCATAAACACCTAGATATCGCAGAGCTCCAATTCTTCTTTATCCTTATGTCACTGAAAAATCAAATGGATAATCAGAAGTTCCATCAAAGTATGAAGAAGAGGAACAAATGAAAAAACAACAAAAGCGATAAAAAATCCTAGGATGATAAACAATTGCATGAAGACTTCCATTTCTCAATGCGAAAAGCAATCAGATTAGTAGCATAAAACCCATCCCGCTGATCTAAAAAAACAGACAGCAAGATAACAGTAGTTACCTGGATTTCTTAGAGCTTCGGTTCGTTTTAAACCTCCGTCACTGCATTAACAGTTTAAGATGTATTTGACATATGTGCTGATTAAACATCTAAAATTAGATTCATACAAAATGTTATTCAAAGAAAAGCCCTTTGCTAAGTCGTGATTTTGCTTTGTAACATATATTAAACATCTTAAACTGTTAGTAATTGGCAAACAACCTAACTGAGTTTGCTTTACAATTAGCACACAACCTAACTGAGTTTGCTTTACAATTAGCACACGAACACTTAGAAGTGTATTGTAGCAATTTAATGCACATCCGAGGAAAAAGAATATGAAGTAAAATCAGTGGGGTTTCATCATCTGTTGTGAATAATAACAATGCAAGCAAAGAAGAAACCCTTTATTATGTAACACCTGCAATTTAGACAACTTGTAACACAAAGGGGAAAAACACATACATAATGTTTTGGAGACAAATCCACGAAGAAGCGTTCCAAGAACAGAGAAGCACGCCTTAAATGAGCTCCAAATATCCCCCTCTTTCACATATCGTAATCGTCATATCCGCGCGGCGACGTAAACCTAACACAAAAAAGGAAAGGGCTTATATTCAATAGAAATCGATAGTGATACAACTGAAATCAAGATCAACATAAGAAAAATTAAACCCTAAATCAGAGATTGGAGAGCAAAAACTCAAACCTTAGGTGTGCGATCGTGGAAACACATGCATTGCTAATGGAAGCGCAAGGGGTTTAAAAAAGAGGATTACCTGTAGCAAAAACTCAAATTTCTGGTCCACGCTCTCTCTCTGACATCGCCGATGAACAAATCTGATGATGAAGCAGATGAACGGTGGTTATGGGGTGTGAGGAAGTGGATGAATTGAAAGAGAAGGATGATCATATAGATAGATAAGGAATCTGATTTCTCGTATAGATTTATCAGACGCCCCGGCGGCGGAGATGGAGGATAGAAACGGTGAAATCGAATCATGATTTAGGGTTTTGCCGAACGATTCGAGTTCCGAAACAGCGGCTTAATGCGTATCACGATCAGATAGTTGTTGAGGCAGGTGACTGGTGAGAACTGAGAACTCTATTCTGGATGGACCAAGCACCTGTATGGACCAAGCACTTGTACCAAACTGCATAAAATACTTGTAACTTGTGCATTAGGAATATAATAGTGAAGTTTATTTGATTTTGTGCATAAAATACTTGTAACTTGTGCATTAGGAATATAATAGTGAAGTTTATTTGATTTTGTAGTTGTATTTTGTTTAGGTTTTTAAATTTATAAAAACGTCACGTTCTTATGGAAAATGCTTAATAATATATTATATTTAACTCAAGTTAGTTTTAAATAAAATTTATATTGAAACGTAGATTAAAATAATTAGAAAATCATAACATTGTAATTGAAATCGTGTAAACTTTCGTGTAAACTTGATATTCTAAAAGTTTTAATTAAAAGTAAAATATGTTTGACGAGTTTTACCATTGTGCTTGGAGTCTTTGTCGCTCGGAGTCTTTGTACCGGGTCACAGTACAAGAAATGTAAGCATTACTAGCGACATTATTAGCAGTGTCGGTGATAATAGCGGCGACACCTCACTGTTATTGATTAGCAATCTGTATGTAATGATTTCTGGTATATCTCACCATTGATTAGTGGATGGATCTTATAATCTATGTTTTATCGTACTTCGAACATTAGTGGCAACACTAATAGCGGTGACGTGTCGCCGTTAATGCCCTAAAATTTATTGCAGGTTTATTTCCCTCCAGTTTGTGTTCTTCTTCTTTACTTTACGTAAACACCACCGCCCCTCTCTGGATTCTAGGTTATTCAATCACAACACCACCTCCGCTCATGACAACCACCGATTCCACCTTCGTAAGGTACATTTTCCCTCTTTGCTTCGGGTCCCAGTTCTTGGATCGGGTAATACAACCCTCCCACACCCCACGACCCCCCTCCAACTTAACAAAATTCTTCATACACCTAATATTATTAAAAACCTTATATCCGTCCGTAAATTTACAACTGATAACTCTATTTCTATTGATTTTGATCCATTTGGTTTTTCTGTGAAGGAGTACCCGAGTGGGAAGATTATCTCCCGCCACAATAGTTCCAGCTCGTTATATCCATTCACGGCGCCCGCCTCCAAGGACGCTACACCTTTTGTTTCCCATTCCGATCCTACCTTCTGGCACAACCGTCTAGGCCACCCCGGTCTACACGTTTTAGATTTTTTGTGTTTGAATAAGTTTATTCCATGCAATAAATAGACTACTTATTTTTCTTGTCATTCATGCCAGGTTGCTAAAAATAAAAACTTACCCTTTCATTTATCTAATTATGTTACTATTTGTCCATTTGATATATTGCATTGTGATCTTTGGACATCTCCATACCAAGCAAAAATGGGTACAAATCTTATATAGTGACGATTGATGATTACACCCATTTTACTTGGGTCTATCCCCTTAAATCCAAATCCGAAACTTTAGACAAATTTGAACAATTTCATACGTTTGATTTCACATAATTTCGCTTAAAAATTAAAACCTTCCAGTGCGATATGGGGGGCGAATTTGATAACGCTCAATTCAAAACATTTGCCTCCCAACATGGTCTCCAATTTCGGTTCTCATGTGCCCACACATCACAACAAAACAGAACCGACGAACGCATGATTCGTCGTCTCAACGAACTCATGCTCTCTCTCCTCACTCATGCTTCACTCCCACCTCACTTTTGGGTTGAGGCACTTCACGTACCGTTTACCTCCATAACATATTACCTTTTAAACTTCTCAATTTCCGCACCCCCACCTCCATTTTATACAAAAAACATCTCACCTTTGATCACTTGCGAGTTTTTAGGTGCGCGTGTTATCCAAACCAGTTCAATTTAGAATTCGAGCCGAACCAAGCCGGCCCCTAGCTCGATTCATAAACAGCCTCACGTACTAGCCATAACTGCATGATACACCTAGTCCACAAGAAGCCACGATATTGGCTTAGATATTTGTCATAATTCCATTAACCGATTAATATTTTAAACATCGATATTTTTCATAATTTCATTAACCAATTATATTAACCAATTAATATAAGCTTAAATACCTGAATGTTTCCCTTTTTCCTTTAAGTTAAGAATTGAGCCGAGCCACGCTCTGAATTTTAACTAGGTTTAAAATTCGAGCCGAGTAAAGCTAGCTCGGTTAGAATTCAAGCCGAATCGAGCTGACCACTCGCTCGGCTCATAAACATCCCTTATGCACTAGCCATAACCGCATGATACACACAGTCTACAAGCAGCCGCGATATAAGCTTTGATATTTGTCATAATTCCATTAACCGATTAATATTTTAAACTTCATAGAAAAATTCAACATAATAAATTAAGAATTTGGTGATAAATAATACGTATTATCAAAGATTTAAACTTCAAAGCTTAAATCTGTCTAGCTTCTTTCCAAAACACACAAAATAACATACAAATGAATAGAAGTCTATTTTCATCTCCGTCTTCTTAAACCTTCTCTCTCACTAAATAATATCGATCTTCTATACCTTGTCCAAGACCTTGTGAACGAAGTCCTTCACTTCCGATATAAGTTGATCGGATTCCGGCAACTCCGGAAACGTGTAGAAGGTGTGGAACATGTTTGGGTAGTCCACCAGGTACGCTTCTTTACCAGACTTCTTGAGCCATTGATAGTACCCTATATGCCTGTCACGTAGCTCATCGAACCCAGCCACAACCACCATGGTTGCTGGAAAGTCCATTTTCGATATGTCAACGCCATTTGGGCCGCTGACATTGATGATTGGATGGTCTCGGTTGTAGGGCTCGTCTAGCGGCATGAATGCGTTCCAAATCCAATCTGTCACCTTCATTGACACGATAGGTGTTCCTTCTAGTCGTATCTCGGAATCGGTTCGCTCCTCCCCGCCAAAAAATGGTTGGATTGCCACCAGCCCAATTACCTACAAAACATTATCCTTCTCATTAGTAACCATAGCATAGTGGTTGTGGGTGTAACTATGTAATAATTTGTTACAAAAATGACAAGAGTTGAAATCATTATATATAAATGTAAGGGTTGAGGGTATTAAAGGTAATAAAGTGTTAAAATAGTCAACTAAATATATTTTAATGATCTTGACGAAACAAGGGAAACCTGTGACTTCGCATAAAGAGTTTTATATAATTTATTATCTTCATGAAATATAAAGGGTCCACCATGAGTTGAAAATACTGGAATTATTCAATCATAATGTTTGCCAATTATTTTTTTGTTCAAAGGTCAAACAGTCTTCTTAAAAATATAATGATTTTTCAAGTTTAAGTTTGATTCTCTAACCATGAAATTTAAAAAATATTAATTTGAAATTGTTGAAAAACGAATAAGATAACTGATAACTAACTACCTGTAGTTGTTGGAAGTTAAATTGGCATGCTCTTTGGGTAACATGATGAGCTATATGTCCACCCGCGCTATCACCCGCGATAAAGCACCGTGAAATATTCACATTCTCCGGTAACCATTTCGACCTGTTTTCTTCAACATCTAGAAACTTGAGCACGTCAAGCCCATCGTCATGTTGTGCGGGGTGTCGGTGCTCTGGAGCAAGCCGATAGTCGACGGAAACAACTATCGCGGGCAATTCTCTCGCAAACTTGCGGCAAACGTCATCGTATATCTTCACGTCCGGAGCGAGGAGAATATACGCACCGCCGTGGAAGAACACCATCACCGGGAGATCTTCGACGGGGTAGTTTGTGGGGACGAATACACGGAACCACAGATTGCGAGTTGGATCCACGACAACGTCGTATGATTTAACGCCGTTTATCGGTTCGGACGATGGAGGGGTCCGGAAGTCTACGAGTTTTACAAGACCGCGGTTAACTGTGCCTTCTTTACGGGTGAGCAGGTCGATTCCAGCGTCGAATAGTGAGAGTAAGATTCGTGTTTTCCATGGTAAGGATAGAGATTTTGGAGATTTGGCTGCCGATTCCATTGAAAGAAAGATGAGGGCTGAGCAGTGGCGAACCCAGAAAATCTTTTTATGGGGGTCGGAAATTTTCTGGGCTCGAAAATTTGAGGGGGTCGCTATATATCCCCACTGTAAATTAATTTTTTTCACACCGGTTCGGATCGGGTCAGGTCACATAATTAAAATAATAGAACCAAATTAATCTCAAATGTACAACAAAAATAGTAAAATCAATCCATATTACATAAATGTAAATAAAATTATATCTAAATTAACCAAGTTTAACTAACCGAGAGTCCAAATATAAATTATACGTGATATCACTTTAAAAAAAAAAATTCATGTATTATAAACACAAATAGAAGAATGATTCTTGATTTTTCTAATATTATTCAAAAGATCTTTTCTAATATTATTCAAAAGATCTATAGGCATTACTTTTAACCTTTTAACACAATATCTTTAAAAAGGGATAGCTATACGTAATAAAAGATTTTATTCAATAAAAATAATAAAGTATAAACTAAATAAAAAAGAAAAACGATCAAATTAAAAATAAAGTGAAACAAATAGAACAAAATTCGTTTTTATTTAAATTAATTAAATTAATAAAGAAAATATAATAAATTTAACAACTACTTGTTTATGTTTCGAAGATTCATTTGTCATCTAATTGACTTTACTTTGTAGACTTTCAATTGTTTACTCTTTTCTTTAATAAAAATTAAAGTCCAACACATTTCCTTTAAAAGGCCCACCGGGCCAATTTATTACACTAACATTATAACATTAGGGTATGTCTTCTTCTTTCTCAGCAGAGGGCCGGCGCACAGGAGCTCATCTTACCTAGGTTTCATCGGAGCCTTCGCTGGAAAAAGAAACCGGTCATTCCAGCTTCTTTTTTTTTACTCGTCCATCTACTTTCTCTACCAACGATTATTTCTTGGGGGTCGGTGACAAATTTTCTTGGGGTTCGGTCAAGATTGGATCGTATATATAACATTAGAAAAAAAAGTTCATGGGGGTCGGACGAACCCCTAGGCTTATGCCTAGGTTCGCCCCTGGGGCTGAGGGAGAGTGATATATGAATCAAGATTGGTTTTGTGATCAGTGTGAATAAACCAATCGAAATTTGTGTATTTATAGTGCATGATTTTTTTATTTTCTAGTTTTTTATAGTGCATGATACACGAGTTACATATCACACCAAGTTTGACTATTTGGAGTCGAATAAAACTTTAACTTTATTAACATATGTTTTGTTAATTTATTTTAATTTGAATGGCTTTTTTGATTCTAGATTAAGTAAGTCAAAGTAAATCCACTAAGCTAAAGTCAGTACTTCAGGTTGAAAAAAATAAGAAACTTTCGAATAAAAAAGTTAAAAAATATATATAGAAATAGAAACGATCTTAAATTTCAGATATCCTAATTTTTGTAGTTGGATAGTATAGATACCTGAACATCTGAAATTATTGTTGATGCTTATTCGTTTTTAGTTACAAAGAAAAAAAACTCCTTTTATATTTATTTGTATGTTCGGTCAACTGGTCAAGACTTATTATTTATGGGTCAGAGGCCAAGTTATCGAGTCGGCCAAGTTATCGAGTCTTTGAGTTTGTATAATATATGGAGCCCAACCCGTTAGTATTCTCAGCATTAGGCGGTTAAATCCTAATTGTCAAACGACTTCTGTTAGTTCTGTTACTCAGGAAGGGATGCGATGGTTTAAGGAGGTTAAGTATGGTAATAGTTATATATTCATTCATTCTTTGTTCTTTCTTGTTCATACACAAGCTATAACACACACATTAGATTTCGTAATTCGATTCATAATTAAGAAAAAATCGTCTATAGGTGGCAATAGAGCCAAGGTTGGTGATACGAATTCAACGAAAGGAAGGGCAGAAGCATCCACGAATTGGCGATCTCTCGCAACCCTAATGATCCAGTTCACAATCATCAATTTTTTACTGCTGAATTCGGAAGTGTTAGAACGAAATCTTTGCATTGATTTAGATGGAGGGGGTTGTATTTTTGAGCCAAACTACGGGTCTCCTTATCCATTTGATGGATTGGTTTCGACACGGCCTTGAGATCCTGACACATTTGTTCTCGTTCCTTCCGATCCTCTTCTCTTTGTTTGAGCTCCTCAAAATGTTTTTGTAGTTGGAGTCTTTCAAATTGGATCCCTTTGAACTTATCGAATAGTTCCTCCAAGCCGCGGGTTTGAGATGATTGACCTTGTCAGGCTAGTCTTTTTCCCTTTCTTTTTCTGACAGGCCTTTGCGGTTCGGGTGGGCTTCAGGTGATAACTCGTCCTCGTCGTTGAGGTTGAAATGGTTTGTTTGTGCATCCGAAGTAGTAGTGTTATAATTCTTTTGACTCGGATCTCTTTGTTCTTTTTAAGCTACCCTCTTGAACCATATTGGTCCTCGCTTGCCATTTTGGAGAGTTTCTTGTAACCACTCAACAACCAACTTTATAAAAAACGCACCCTTATTTTCCACTTTGTAATGGTGTTGCACCATTTTCAATATGTCCGCATCATTTTGATCATATTTCCATTATTTAGAGAGGTTTTTGAAAATATTGTTGAACTTCGTTATCTTCGGATTCAAATCTTTCTACTTCGAGCAAAGTTGGTGTTTGGTTCGATAGTCGGGATCGTCGAAGTGTTTCATCTCAAGATGCCACCTCGTCGTAATCGTAGCCCAAAAATGAAGTTTGTTTTGCGTGTTTCTTAAAAGAAAATAAATAATTCAAACAGTTATAAAATTTTAGAAAATAATAATTATAAACTTAAAAAAAGTTATAAACTTTAAAAAATGGGTTATTGGCTTGTATCAATCCCAACTATCACGTATTGGCCGATAACACTCCCAACTTTACTCCTTCCATCTGCCACCACGAACTATCATCATATTTTCCTCCATCACTCCCCCGTTAATTACTTAACCCCATTTGAATTCCATGTTTTGTAAATCTATATGGCTTTTAGTTTCAATTTCGTGAAGTAAATTTAACCGGGGGAGTGATGGAGGAAAATATGATGATAGTTCGTGGTGGCAGGTGGAAGGAGTAAAGTTGGGAGTGTTATCGGCCAATACGTGATAGTTGAGATTAATACAAGCCAGGTCCTCGTAAACGTTGATCTAACATTTAGTTAAAGCCAACTCCTCCTCAGGTTCCCAATGTATAAAGATTCGCGGTCCCTCTCATTCTGATTGTGAAGCTTCCCCACATTTTTTCATTGCCTTACTTTTTGCCCTTTTTTTTGGTTAAGGTTGAACTTGTGTTTCCATAACAAATTCGGGTTGAGAGTCGGGTTAACAGTTGGGAAGAGAGTCGTTGCGGCGATAGGAAGGTACAGGATGTTCTTGACTTCAAGCGCCTAGTTGTGAATGTGCAAGTAGTTGTGGTGACGCCACATACAGGACGTAACCACCACTTTAAAACGGGTTTCGTTGAAAGGTGGGGATTTGAGGATCTTCTTTGTTTTGGTTGAAGAAAAAGTTTGGAATTCATTTTGGTTGATATAAAGTATTAGAATATGAAGAAGAAGAAGAGAAGAAGAAGAGATATAAAATTAGTGTGATTAAGTAGGTAGAAGAAGTTAGGTATTTATAAGTATTTAAATAAAAAAATAAAGAAAAAGTTGGTTCTAGCTGTTGGGAGGGGGTGGGACCCTCTCCAACGGTTACAAAATTAAATGCCTAAGCAACTCCACCGAGCGGTGATCAACCACTATGGTTGTGCCAAAAAATGCAACGCCGCACTACACCGTCATGGTGTTCCCGCGGTGGGCCACGGTCCAAATTAGTACACCGCACAAGTGCGGCCCTCCTATTACAGTCATCCTAAGTATTTAGTTATCACATTTTTCAGTGGCTCAATTTGAATAAGATTTAAGTATATGAAAAGTAGGAGATATAGGTAATTTGAAGCGGTTTTGTTATTTTTAAAACCGTCACTTTCTTATGGAAAATGCTTAAAAATGTATTATATTTACTCAAGTTAATTAGTTTTGAGTAAAATTTATATTGAAACGTAGATTAAATAATTAGCGTATCATAATATTGTATTTTAAATTGTGTAAAACTTGATAATTTAGAAGTTTAAAAAAGAAAAAGTAAAATATGTTTGACGAGTTTTACCATGGTGCTCAAAGTGTTTGTATCCGGGTCGCAGTGTAAGAAATGTGAGAATTATCAGCGACATTATTAGCAGTGTCGGTGTCAATAGTAGCGTCACCTCACTGTTATTGATTTGTAATCTGTATGCGATGATTTCTGGTAAATCTCACGATCTTACAATCTATGTTTTATCGTACTTCGAACATTAGTGGGAACACCAATAGCGACGACATGTCGCCGCTAATGCCCTAAAAATTATTGTTGGTTTATTCCCTCCGGCTTCTGTACTTCTTCTTCACTTTACGTAAACACTACCGCCCCTCTCTCGGTTCTAGGTTATTCAATCAACCCACCACCTCCGTTCATGACAACCACCAATTCCACCTTCGTACGTATGGTACGTTTATCCTCTTTGCTTCGTATCTGATTACTCATAAATTCCGATTAAAGTATACTTACGGTTTAGAAAGTGTTGCTTCGTTCTTGTTTTATTCTTGTTTCAGCTGTTCCTTCAACTCGTGTTTGATTGCTTCATTATTGTTTCAATTATATTTAATTAGAAAGTGTGTGTTGATTTAGGGTTTCAATTTCAGCAACGCTTCACCTGTTTCAATTGTTGCTTTAATTAGGGTTTAAAGAATGTTAACTGTTAACCTGGGCTTCATGTTTCTCTTATGAACCTTTAAGGATGTGTGAGTGCTAATTTAGGGTTTAGAAGTGGTTTGTATTTTCTTGGAAGTTAACACATGTAGTATTGATTAAATCTATAAGTGGTTTGTATTTTCTTGAAAGTTACTATTATAATTTTCTAGGATGACGTTTAATGTGGTTATTAATATTTATGACCTGAATATTATAAAGTTGTAAAATGGTTAGTTTACTGTTGATTTTGAAAGATTGTAGGTTTGTATGCAATGATAATTAATGATGTTATGCCAGTTTGTGTACATATAATTGGTTTTGTGAATATTGATTTTGTTTAGGTTTATGTTTGATTATGTATAGGTCTGTGTTTGTATGTATTATTGTATACATTTGTTTAGGTTTGTTTATGATTGTGTATATATAATTTGTTTAGGTTTGTGTTTGACCTAGGTTCATTGTTGAGTGTTGTTAATTAGAATATTTGATGAACTTGAATGTAGTTTTCATGCATGCTTGTTTGGCATTGAATGTTTGATAAATTTGAATGTAGTTTCTCATGTGAATTTGAAACTAGTTTCTCATGCTTGTTTGGTGTTGAATGTTTGGTTTGAACTTATGTTAAATTCATATGCTTTCATCCAAGTTTGAGTAATCTTGAAATTAAAGTTTGTCCTATCTTTATTTAATTGCTTAGGTCGAGGCCATGGCGGTGAAAAATACGATATGTTGGTTCGCTAGGTGTTTATATGAATGAAGAATACTGTTTCGTGATAAAGAATCTTGGCCTGATGTTTCCTCTACCGAAAAGAATGTCTTGTATGATCATCTTACTAGACTAACTTTTTTTTTGTTCAAGTCCTAGCAAAAATTCGCGCTAGATGATATTGCTCGAGATCCCGAAGGTCCCAAGTTTTTGGTTGGCCTTGATTCGGTACTCCTTAAGCGATATAGTGACAGTAAAGCTAATGCAAAAATGGCATTCACTGTTAGATAAATGTCTTAGTTTGTAATTTTTTATTTGTTGGTGTACTCTTTCTGTAACTTTCTTGTGTATAAATACATCCTCCTATCACCCCATTTGGTGTGGAGATTTCATTTATTTCATGGTATCATTGAGCCCTTAATTCCCAACCCCTCCCTTCCCCTTCCTTCGATCCCTGCCTCCTCTCAAGATGTCTTCTTCATCTTCTCAAGATGCCTTCAACATCAATTCCATGTTTCACTCCATCCAAAATAAGCTTGATTCATCCAACTATCTTATCTGGTCGAATCAAATGCTGCCTCTCTTTGAATATCAGGGTCTTCTCTCCCATATAGACGGAACGTCTCCTGCCCCCCTGAAACTGTCACCGTCGACGGCAAGTCTGCCGCCAACCCCGAGTTCGCCCCTTGGAAACAAGACGACAGGAAGGCTGTTATCCTTCTCAATGCGTCTCTCTCGCCGGAGGCGTTCTCCGAGGTAATCGGGTATTCCACTGCCCGTGAAAAATGGGTTGCCCTTGCGACCGCTTTCTCCAACTCGTCAATCGAACGTGCTCTGAATCTGCGTGATCAATTAAACTCGATGACCAAAGGTAATTCCTCCGTTGCTGAGTTCGGCCGTCGATTTAAGGCCGTCGTCGACCAGCTATCTGCCATCGGACACCCGGTACCGGAACCCGATAAAACCCACAGTTTTTATATCGGTCTTGGCCCTGCGTTCGAGAATTTTTCCATTTCTCTTCGGGCGGCTCGTCCCAACATCACTCTTCGTGAGTTACAGGCTCACGCAGAAGCAACTGAGATCTTCTCCCGTAGTGTTCACGGAAATCAGCCTCCTTCGGCTGCGTTCTCAGTCCAAACTCAGCGCTCCAACAACCACGCCAACACTTCCGGTGGGAGGGGTCGTGGAAACCGATCCAACAACAAAAGTAATTATCGTAATAATCGGGGCAATCGTGGTCGAAATCAGTCTGATCCCTGCCAATGGTGTGGCAAACAGGGGCATAAAGCAAATCGCTGCTACCTGCTGTTGAACCAAACAAAGGAGCCGGCTCCTGTTACGGCTGAAAGGGATGCCCAAATGGCCCAGGCCTTCAAAGCCCAATGCTCGATGAATAACGGTGAGTGGTTAGTTGATTCCGGGGCCTCTGAACATGTTGTCGGTTCTCCCTCACATACTGCTAACACTACTCCGTTTATGGGTAAATATGGTATTATTATTGGCAATGGGGAGTCCCTTCCCATTACTCACAAGGGTTCCTCTTTTATTCACCCTAAAATTCGCTTACCCGAGGTTTTGGTTGTTCCATCAATCACTCGAAACCTCCTCTCTATAAGTCGGTTAACCATTGATAATGATATTGATGTTTTATTTTCATATCCTAACTTTGTTATTCAGGACCGGGAGACCAAACAACCTTTGGCCAAGGGACGATGTGAAAACGGGCTATACGTGTTGAAGAATGAACCTCAAGTTTTTGCGGCTTCCTCTCCAAATAAAGCCTCTTTTGAAGTGTGGCATAGTCGGCTTGGACATGCCTCCTATGATGTTATTTCTTTTTTGAATAAACTTGGCTATTTAAATGTAACCGCAATTTTACCGAAACCAAACTTATGCACTCCGTGTCAATTGGCTAAAAGCCACAAACTTGCTTTTGATAGTAATTTAAGTCGTGCATCTCATCCTTTGGATTTAGTTCATTGTGATCTATGGGGCCCTTCACCAATTATTTCCACACATGGATATCGTTATTATGTCGCCTTTGTTGACGACTTCTCTAGGTGCACTTGGTTCTACCCTTTGAAGTCCAAGACCGGGTTCTATGATGTTCTTGCCTCGTTCATGAACCTTGTTCAAACGCAATTTTCTAGAAAAATTAAAGTATTCCAAAGTGACGGGGGATCGGAGTTTGTGAATAGTCATGTTAAATCTATATTTGATAACAATGGGACGTTACATCGGCTCTCATGCCCTTACACGCCCCAACAGAATGGACGTGTTGAACGAAAGCATCGACACATAGTCGAAACCGGGCTTGCTCTGTTATTTAATGCCAACGTCCCGCCAAACTATTGGGTTGAAGCTTTCTCAAGTGCCACTTTTATTATAAATCGACTACCAACTAAGGTTCTAAACAACAAATCTCCATATGAGATGTTGTTTCATTGTGCCCCCAACTACAATAATTTTAAAGCTTTTGGGTGTCGGGTCTTTCCCCATCTTCGGGACTATGCTCAACACAAACTTGCTCCTCGGTCCATTCCATGCATTTTCTTGGGCTACTCTAATCAACACAAGGGCTTCAAATGCTTAGATCCCACATCGCATCGTGTCTACATTACGAGACATGCTCGATTTGATGAGACTATATATCCCTTCTCAAGTAATTGCACAAGTCAGGTAAATCAGGCTCTCATACTTTCATCTTTTTCTGATGACTTTGCTGGTATTATTGATCCTCCCAGGCCCACTACTCAAGACAAGCCCAACAACCCAGATCAATCCAATTCAGGCCTTGGATGCAGTTTGTGTGATGACCAGCCCACTTCGCAAAGCACTCAGGCCCAAACTGTCAACACCAGCCCCATATCCAGCGAATCTGAGTCTGACTCTTCTGACTCCTCCTCTGATGAGTCCGCCGCCGATGATGCTCCTGTTCCGCCGGCCTACACGTCCGACGATCCTCCTCCGATTCCCGCTCCGGTGACAGGTCATCCAATGGTAACTAGGGCAAAGGCAGGCATATTCAAACCAAGCTACAAAGCTAATCTCTCGTTTACTGCCAACAGTCCTATTCTCACAGCCCTATTTGCTTCAACCGATCCCAAAAGTCACAAAATTGCTGCAAGGAAACCCCAGTGGATCGATGCTATGAAGAAGGAGTTGACTGCCCTTGAGTCTAATCACACCTGGTCCCTTGTTCCGCGACCTACTAACGCCAATGTCGTCGGATCAAAGTGGTTATTTAAGACTAAATACCGAGCTGATGGTTCTGTCGATCGTTATAAGGCCCGTTTAGTTGCTCAAGGCTACAGCCAGGTTCCCGGCTTGGATTTCTCCCACACGTTTAGCCCTGTTGTCAAGGCTACCACCATTAGAACTGTCCTTGCCATTTCCGTTATCTATGGGTGGCGTCTTCATCAACTCGATGTAAATAATGCATTCCTGCATGGTCATCTTAAAGAACAAGTCTACATGGAGCAACCGCCCGGATTTATTCATTCCAAATTCCCGGGTCACGTGTGCAAATTAAATAAAGCCATATATGGTCTCAAGCAAGCACCACGTGCATGGTTTCAACGGTTAAGCGATTTCCTTGTCAAGGACGGCTTCTCGTGTAGTCGTGCTGATCCGTCGTTATTTATCTTCAAACGTGACAATCGTATTATGTATCTACTTGTCTACGTCGATGATCTTATCTTAACCGGCAATGATGAAACTATGATCAAGACCTTCACCCATCGTTTGAACAAGGAATTTGCAATCAAGGATCTAGGTGACCTTAACTATTTCCTTGGTCTGGAGGTATCCAAATCCTCTAAAGGCGTATTTTTAAGTCAAGCCAAATATGCTCATGAGATTCTTGATCGGGCCAAACTTCTTGATGCCAAGCCCATGCCAACTCCCCTTGCCCCTAATATCGTTCTCACCTCCACCGGTGATCCGTATTGTGATCCAACTCATTACCGATCGATTGTAGGGGCCCTACAATACTTAACCATCACTCGCCCCGACATATCATATGCGGTTAATCAAGTAAGCCAATTTCTTCAAACTCCGACTAATGAGCACTATCAACATGTTAAACGTATTCTTAGATACGTAAAGGGGACAATGGCATTTGGTCTCACGTTTCAGAATCGAAGAACGCGTTCTATTTTTGGATACTCGGACGCGGATTGGGCTAGATGCATTGAAACTAGAAGATCAACTTATGGATACTCCATCTTTCTCGGTGGCAACCTTGTCTCGTGGAGCGCCAAAAAGCAACCAACTGTTGCACGATCTAGTTGTGAATCGGAATATCGTGCTATGGCTAACACGGCGGCCGAGATAATTTGGATAACCCATCTTCTTCGGGAGCTTCATGCTCTTCCTCCCGATAGACCGACTCTACTTTGTGACAATCAAAGTGCGCTCTTTATGTCTCAGAATCCGGTTGCTCACAAACGCTCAAAGCATCTAGATTTGGATTATCACTTCGTTAGAGAACTCGTTGCTTCGGGTAAATTGTACACCAAATTTGTTCCAACCAAGCTTCAAGTTGCGGACATCTTCACCAAAAGTCTCTCTCGCTCTCAATTTGAGGCATTTCGTAGCATGTTATGTTTGGGTCCTCCACCGTTGCGCTTGACGGGGGATGTTAGATAAATGTCTTAGTTTGTAATTTTATATTTGTTGGTGTACTCTTTCTGTAACTTTCTTGTGTATAAATACATCCTCCTATCACCCCATTTGGTGTGGAGATTTCATTTATTTCATTCACTACTAGAAACAAGGCCTTTCTTGACGCGCGAACAGTGACACCCAAAAATGTGTGTCATTAAAAATCTGCCATAAATTGTAAAATTTTAAGAGTAGATGACAGCAATTTTGCGCATCATAAAATATCTGTCAAAAATAAAAAAACACGGAGTACACGTTAGGCGCGTGCCATCTTCATACTGTCATTTTATATATTTTTTTTGTTTGCCTGCTAATATTTTTCCTAAAACCTCGAACCCATCTGCCGCTCACAAAATCCACTCCTGCTAATATTTTGCCCTAATTCCCTCTCACAATGTCGGTACCACCGCTCCATCTTTATTTCTTCTTCTAATTCCCTCTCACAATGCCGCTACCACAGCTGCTCCCTCTCGTCGTCATCTCAGCTCCATATCTGGTCTATCACTCCACAAGAATTTCAAATCGATGGAGGTACAACTAGGGCTAGGGCTTCAACCGCGACACTCAAGGTACGGGGCCGGCTCAAGGTACAGCTACGGCTAGGATTTCGCTTCACCCTCGAGGTACTCCCCTTCTCTCCCAATCGTTTCTTGAAATCATTCATCAATCAGTTATTGAATGAATGTTCAACGATACTAGGGTTTTAGCATCTCTCAATTTGCCTCAACTCTTCCTTCTTTTCTCCTTCATAATTCAAGGTATACATAAAGGTTTAGACTTTAATTCATGTTTTTCGTTGATTGATTGAGGATATATCTGCTTCAATTTATGTTTTGTGTGTAGTTTGTTGGTTTTCGTCTTTATGTCTAGAAGCAATTTCGAGTATTGTTATTGTCGGTCTTCTTATGCTAGGATGCCTATGATAATAATATTCTTCTTCCCCTAATTTGCTATATACGCAGGTTTCTTTGGTGATCCATTGCTATTTGATTCTAGTTTTGATGCACAAACTTTGGTTGTCTCAATTGGTTGCTAGGTCAATGTGTTTTTATGAGTGGATTGGTAGTCTTTTTATGGGGGGCATAGTTGTTTGTTAGCCATTTTGATCCTTCTTAATTACCAAATTTAGAACTTTTATGTGCAAGTTCTTGTTTAAAGACAAACGATTTGGGTACAAATGTATAATACGCTATAGTTTCTATGTTCTTAAATAATTGTACTTCACTACTCCTAAAAAAGTCATGTGCGGGTATCTTTAGCCTGCCTATTTTATTTCTTTCGCCACATGCTTGCCCTTGCTATTCTATTAA
The DNA here is from genome assembly GCA_039602395.1 of Deinandra increscens subsp. villosa. NCBI lineage: Eukaryota > Viridiplantae > Streptophyta > Magnoliopsida > Asterales > Asteraceae > Deinandra > Deinandra increscens. Next base: position 1,692,848 of record JBCNJP010000020.1, on the reverse strand, counting down.
ATTATCTCTGTTTTAAATTGATTCCAGGTTGAAGATATCAATGCTAGACTATAAATAATTGAACAAAAACATCGTTCTGTAGATATTCAAGTTATGCTCCTGCTGCAAAGCTTTCTAACCATAATCCTAAAAGGAGCAGTCCAAAGGCCAAGACCTCTTCTCGTGAAGTATCCCTTTTGCAGGTCAGTTATTTTCATTATGTCAAATTCTATTCTATGCATTTTTTTCTTTCTAGGCTTTTATATATTTAACTGCACATGAATGCTTGTTTCTTGGTGTTTGTGAGTTTTAGAAATTGGACATCATTACACATAGGCACATTCTCACGTGTAGTTATACTACTCAAACACACAATACGCATATAGGCACCCTTTACCATTCATCTAACTAACATGAATTTAGCTAGTTTCACCCTTCCCTTGATACAAGTTTCCTTGTATCAAGTTAGCACACTCAGCCGAAGGTGTATTCGCTGCTCTTGGTTATGGCTAACCTTTTTTCCCATCCAAGATCACTTGGACTTCCCGGCAATCACACTCAACCCATACGGGTTCATTCATTCCAACCCAAATGAGTCAATGACCCTAGTTGCTATTTTATTTCAAACAAGGTCATGAATCAAGACACAACACTATCATAGTTTAACCACTTCATGCTAGTAATTCCACTAAGGCATGCGTTGCATACTACGTTCTTATATCGGTTAATATAGTTCTTGTGTTACCTTAATGATCAAGCTTTATCTTTTCTCTCGCGATGCTTGGTTGAACTTTCTCCCTTTTCACCACCTATAACACAAGGTTACAAGTTTAACCATTTAGGAGCCATAAAATATATCATATAACACATCCACATTCTTGAGTTAACAAGAACTAACCTAACCCAATATTCACCTTCTTGTAGGCATTTCTACAAACAATATTCACCTTCTTGTAATGTGCATTCTACCCATTCATACCCATAACATATATCCAAATTACCAATCCATCCCAAGATGAACCATAATCACATTACATATATTGTTTACACATTACTTCATAAATTCAGTTATGTATGACTATATAGACCCGATACAACTCCCAATTCTCCAACCCACATTCATATATCGATTTCTAGGAGGTGGGTGTTAACCCTCACTACCGCATTCAACATTCAACAATTACTCACAATTTCAATCATGCAATGCAAACTCAAGCTTAATCTAAGCACAGTAACACTTTCTAAACCAAATTTCTACATCAATTTAACCTTTAGTCAAGAATCATGAAACTTCTAAACCAAGAACACCACTTACTTGAACCCAAAACATGAATGAGATAGCAAAACCAAAATATAGGCGACCTCCTAGCCCCCAATTCAACTTCCTCTCTCACGATTTCCCCTCTACACTTCCAATTTGGTAATTTGAGCCAAGAACCCTAATTTTTCCTTCCCCTCTCCCTGGTCGCGATCGTTGTTATGTCTGGGATAAAGTCCCAGACTAATTTTTGTTTATTAATCACATTTACATACTCCCACCCCCCCCCCCCCCACCCCCGGCTTAATTTGACAATTTTACAAATTTGGTCCAAACTAGTATTTAACATAAAAACCCATCTTTTCTTAATCTATAACCTTATTCACCTAGATCATAACTTAGTAACTCACACTAACCATGTCGGGTTTTATATTCTAAACCCCGCTTATCCAACCACCAAAGCCTAATAAATATAATATTTAGACAAACAGAATTTGGGTTTTTACATCTATCCATTGTTGTCATGAAATTTTCACTTTTACTCTTACATAATATTCAGGGGAAAGTGATATCACTGAAAAGCCTGTTGACCCAATCAAAGTGTACTCAGAAAAAGAGCTTATCTGTGAGTTTGAGAAGATTGCTTCAATTCTTGTTCTAGAGAAAGATTGGTCTCTCCGCATTGGAGCCATGCAAAGATTTGAAGGCCTTGTCATTGGAGGTGTGTATGGTCTCCTTTTGGTTTTAATTTATAAAGAAGATATATAATGCTAAATTGTAGTATATTAGACTCCAAAGCTTACTTGTCTAGCTTCTTTCCAAAACACACAAAATAACATACAAATGAATAAAAGTCTGTTTTCATCTCCGTCTTCTTAAACCTTCTCTCTCACTAAATAATATCGATCTTCTATACCTTGTCCAAGACCTTGTGAACGAAGTCCTTCACTTCCGATATAAGTTGATCGGATTCCGGCAACTCCGGAAACGTGTAGAAGGTGTGGAACATGTTTGGGTAGTCCACCAGGTACGCTTCTTTACCAGACTTCTTGAGCCATTGATAGTACCCTATATGCCTGTCACGTAGCTCATCGAACCCAGCCACAACCACCATGGTTGCTGGAAAGTCCATTTTCGATATGTCAACGGCATTGGGGCCGCTGACATTGATGATTGGATGGTCTCGGTTGTAGGGTTCGTCTAGCGGCATATATGCGTTCCAAATCCAGTCTGTCAGCTTCATTGACACGATAGGTGTTCCTTCCAATCGTATCTCGGAATCGGTACGCTCCTCCCCGCCAAAAAAACGGTTGGATTGCCACCAGCCCAATTACCTTCAAAACATTATCCTTTTCATTAGCAATAATAAAGATGAGATCGCTCTCAATGAGAAAAATAATTCACACACAACATATCCCATTGAACAGAAAAAGAGATAAACAGTGCAAAAGAGCATAAACACCTAGATATCGCAGAGCTCCAATTCTTCTTTATCCTTATGTCACTGAAAAATCAAATGGATAATCAGAAGTTCCATCAAAGTATGAAGAAGAGGAACAAATGAAAAAACAACAAAAGCGATAAAAAATCCTAGGATGATAAACAATTGCATGAAGACTTCCATTTCTCAATGCGAAAAGCAATCAGATTAGTAGCATAAAACCCATCCCGCTGATCTAAAAAAACAGACAGCAAGATAACAGTAGTTACCTGGATTTCTTAGAGCTTCGGTTCGTTTTAAACCTCCGTCACTGCATTAACAGTTTAAGATGTATTTGACATATGTGCTGATTAAACATCTAAAATTAGATTCATACAAAATGTTATTCAAAGAAAAGCCCTTTGCTAAGTCGTGATTTTGCTTTGTAACATATATTAAACATCTTAAACTGTTAGTAATTGGCAAACAACCTAACTGAGTTTGCTTTACAATTAGCACACAACCTAACTGAGTTTGCTTTACAATTAGCACACGAACACTTAGAAGTGTATTGTAGCAATTTAATGCACATCCGAGGAAAAAGAATATGAAGTAAAATCAGTGGGGTTTCATCATCTGTTGTGAATAATAACAATGCAAGCAAAGAAGAAACCCTTTATTATGTAACACCTGCAATTTAGACAACTTGTAACACAAAGGGGAAAAACACATACATAATGTTTTGGAGACAAATCCACGAAGAAGCGTTCCAAGAACAGAGAAGCACGCCTTAAATGAGCTCCAAATATCCCCCTCTTTCACATATCGTAATCGTCATATCCGCGCGGCGACGTAAACCTAACACAAAAAAGGAAAGGGCTTATATTCAATAGAAATCGATAGTGATACAACTGAAATCAAGATCAACATAAGAAAAATTAAACCCTAAATCAGAGATTGGAGAGCAAAAACTCAAACCTTAGGTGTGCGATCGTGGAAACACATGCATTGCTAATGGAAGCGCAAGGGGTTTAAAAAAGAGGATTACCTGTAGCAAAAACTCAAATTTCTGGTCCACGCTCTCTCTCTGACATCGCCGATGAACAAATCTGATGATGAAGCAGATGAACGGTGGTTATGGGGTGTGAGGAAGTGGATGAATTGAAAGAGAAGGATGATCATATAGATAGATAAGGAATCTGATTTCTCGTATAGATTTATCAGACGCCCCGGCGGCGGAGATGGAGGATAGAAACGGTGAAATCGAATCATGATTTAGGGTTTTGCCGAACGATTCGAGTTCCGAAACAGCGGCTTAATGCGTATCACGATCAGATAGTTGTTGAGGCAGGTGACTGGTGAGAACTGAGAACTCTATTCTGGATGGACCAAGCACCTGTATGGACCAAGCACTTGTACCAAACTGCATAAAATACTTGTAACTTGTGCATTAGGAATATAATAGTGAAGTTTATTTGATTTTGTGCATAAAATACTTGTAACTTGTGCATTAGGAATATAATAGTGAAGTTTATTTGATTTTGTAGTTGTATTTTGTTTAGGTTTTTAAATTTATAAAAACGTCACGTTCTTATGGAAAATGCTTAATAATATATTATATTTAACTCAAGTTAGTTTTAAATAAAATTTATATTGAAACGTAGATTAAAATAATTAGAAAATCATAACATTGTAATTGAAATCGTGTAAACTTTCGTGTAAACTTGATATTCTAAAAGTTTTAATTAAAAGTAAAATATGTTTGACGAGTTTTACCATTGTGCTTGGAGTCTTTGTCGCTCGGAGTCTTTGTACCGGGTCACAGTACAAGAAATGTAAGCATTACTAGCGACATTATTAGCAGTGTCGGTGATAATAGCGGCGACACCTCACTGTTATTGATTAGCAATCTGTATGTAATGATTTCTGGTATATCTCACCATTGATTAGTGGATGGATCTTATAATCTATGTTTTATCGTACTTCGAACATTAGTGGCAACACTAATAGCGGTGACGTGTCGCCGTTAATGCCCTAAAATTTATTGCAGGTTTATTTCCCTCCAGTTTGTGTTCTTCTTCTTTACTTTACGTAAACACCACCGCCCCTCTCTGGATTCTAGGTTATTCAATCACAACACCACCTCCGCTCATGACAACCACCGATTCCACCTTCGTAAGGTACATTTTCCCTCTTTGCTTCGGGTCCCAGTTCTTGGATCGGGTAATACAACCCTCCCACACCCCACGACCCCCCTCCAACTTAACAAAATTCTTCATACACCTAATATTATTAAAAACCTTATATCCGTCCGTAAATTTACAACTGATAACTCTATTTCTATTGATTTTGATCCATTTGGTTTTTCTGTGAAGGAGTACCCGAGTGGGAAGATTATCTCCCGCCACAATAGTTCCAGCTCGTTATATCCATTCACGGCGCCCGCCTCCAAGGACGCTACACCTTTTGTTTCCCATTCCGATCCTACCTTCTGGCACAACCGTCTAGGCCACCCCGGTCTACACGTTTTAGATTTTTTGTGTTTGAATAAGTTTATTCCATGCAATAAATAGACTACTTATTTTTCTTGTCATTCATGCCAGGTTGCTAAAAATAAAAACTTACCCTTTCATTTATCTAATTATGTTACTATTTGTCCATTTGATATATTGCATTGTGATCTTTGGACATCTCCATACCAAGCAAAAATGGGTACAAATCTTATATAGTGACGATTGATGATTACACCCATTTTACTTGGGTCTATCCCCTTAAATCCAAATCCGAAACTTTAGACAAATTTGAACAATTTCATACGTTTGATTTCACATAATTTCGCTTAAAAATTAAAACCTTCCAGTGCGATATGGGGGGCGAATTTGATAACGCTCAATTCAAAACATTTGCCTCCCAACATGGTCTCCAATTTCGGTTCTCATGTGCCCACACATCACAACAAAACAGAACCGACGAACGCATGATTCGTCGTCTCAACGAACTCATGCTCTCTCTCCTCACTCATGCTTCACTCCCACCTCACTTTTGGGTTGAGGCACTTCACGTACCGTTTACCTCCATAACATATTACCTTTTAAACTTCTCAATTTCCGCACCCCCACCTCCATTTTATACAAAAAACATCTCACCTTTGATCACTTGCGAGTTTTTAGGTGCGCGTGTTATCCAAACCAGTTCAATTTAGAATTCGAGCCGAACCAAGCCGGCCCCTAGCTCGATTCATAAACAGCCTCACGTACTAGCCATAACTGCATGATACACCTAGTCCACAAGAAGCCACGATATTGGCTTAGATATTTGTCATAATTCCATTAACCGATTAATATTTTAAACATCGATATTTTTCATAATTTCATTAACCAATTATATTAACCAATTAATATAAGCTTAAATACCTGAATGTTTCCCTTTTTCCTTTAAGTTAAGAATTGAGCCGAGCCACGCTCTGAATTTTAACTAGGTTTAAAATTCGAGCCGAGTAAAGCTAGCTCGGTTAGAATTCAAGCCGAATCGAGCTGACCACTCGCTCGGCTCATAAACATCCCTTATGCACTAGCCATAACCGCATGATACACACAGTCTACAAGCAGCCGCGATATAAGCTTTGATATTTGTCATAATTCCATTAACCGATTAATATTTTAAACTTCATAGAAAAATTCAACATAATAAATTAAGAATTTGGTGATAAATAATACGTATTATCAAAGATTTAAACTTCAAAGCTTAAATCTGTCTAGCTTCTTTCCAAAACACACAAAATAACATACAAATGAATAGAAGTCTATTTTCATCTCCGTCTTCTTAAACCTTCTCTCTCACTAAATAATATCGATCTTCTATACCTTGTCCAAGACCTTGTGAACGAAGTCCTTCACTTCCGATATAAGTTGATCGGATTCCGGCAACTCCGGAAACGTGTAGAAGGTGTGGAACATGTTTGGGTAGTCCACCAGGTACGCTTCTTTACCAGACTTCTTGAGCCATTGATAGTACCCTATATGCCTGTCACGTAGCTCATCGAACCCAGCCACAACCACCATGGTTGCTGGAAAGTCCATTTTCGATATGTCAACGCCATTTGGGCCGCTGACATTGATGATTGGATGGTCTCGGTTGTAGGGCTCGTCTAGCGGCATGAATGCGTTCCAAATCCAATCTGTCACCTTCATTGACACGATAGGTGTTCCTTCTAGTCGTATCTCGGAATCGGTTCGCTCCTCCCCGCCAAAAAATGGTTGGATTGCCACCAGCCCAATTACCTACAAAACATTATCCTTCTCATTAGTAACCATAGCATAGTGGTTGTGGGTGTAACTATGTAATAATTTGTTACAAAAATGACAAGAGTTGAAATCATTATATATAAATGTAAGGGTTGAGGGTATTAAAGGTAATAAAGTGTTAAAATAGTCAACTAAATATATTTTAATGATCTTGACGAAACAAGGGAAACCTGTGACTTCGCATAAAGAGTTTTATATAATTTATTATCTTCATGAAATATAAAGGGTCCACCATGAGTTGAAAATACTGGAATTATTCAATCATAATGTTTGCCAATTATTTTTTTGTTCAAAGGTCAAACAGTCTTCTTAAAAATATAATGATTTTTCAAGTTTAAGTTTGATTCTCTAACCATGAAATTTAAAAAATATTAATTTGAAATTGTTGAAAAACGAATAAGATAACTGATAACTAACTACCTGTAGTTGTTGGAAGTTAAATTGGCATGCTCTTTGGGTAACATGATGAGCTATATGTCCACCCGCGCTATCACCCGCGATAAAGCACCGTGAAATATTCACATTCTCCGGTAACCATTTCGACCTGTTTTCTTCAACATCTAGAAACTTGAGCACGTCAAGCCCATCGTCATGTTGTGCGGGGTGTCGGTGCTCTGGAGCAAGCCGATAGTCGACGGAAACAACTATCGCGGGCAATTCTCTCGCAAACTTGCGGCAAACGTCATCGTATATCTTCACGTCCGGAGCGAGGAGAATATACGCACCGCCGTGGAAGAACACCATCACCGGGAGATCTTCGACGGGGTAGTTTGTGGGGACGAATACACGGAACCACAGATTGCGAGTTGGATCCACGACAACGTCGTATGATTTAACGCCGTTTATCGGTTCGGACGATGGAGGGGTCCGGAAGTCTACGAGTTTTACAAGACCGCGGTTAACTGTGCCTTCTTTACGGGTGAGCAGGTCGATTCCAGCGTCGAATAGTGAGAGTAAGATTCGTGTTTTCCATGGTAAGGATAGAGATTTTGGAGATTTGGCTGCCGATTCCATTGAAAGAAAGATGAGGGCTGAGGGAGAGTGATATATGAATCAAGATTGGTTTTGTGATCAGTGTGAATAAACCAATCGAAATTTGTGTATTTATAGTGCATGATTTTTTTATTTTCTAGTTTTTTATAGTGCATGATACACGAGTTACATATCACACCAAGTTTGACTATTTGGAGTCGAATAAAACTTTAACTTTATTAACATATGTTTTGTTAATTTATTTTAATTTGAATGGCTTTTTTGATTCTAGATTAAGTAAGTCAAAGTAAATCCACTAAGCTAAAGTCAGTACTTCAGGTTGAAAAAAATAAGAAACTTTCGAATAAAAAAGTTAAAAAATATATATAGAAATAGAAACGATCTTAAATTTCAGATATCCTAATTTTTGTAGTTGGATAGTATAGATACCTGAACATCTGAAATTATTGTTGATGCTTATTCGTTTTTAGTTACAAAGAAAAAAAACTCCTTTTATATTTATTTGTATGTTCGGTCAACTGGTCAAGACTTATTATTTATGGGTCAGAGGCCAAGTTATCGAGTCGGCCAAGTTATCGAGTCTTTGAGTTTGTATAATATATGGAGCCCAACCCGTTAGTATTCTCAGCATTAGGCGGTTAAATCCTAATTGTCAAACGACTTCTGTTAGTTCTGTTACTCAGGAAGGGATGCGATGGTTTAAGGAGGTTAAGTATGGTAATAGTTATATATTCAATCATTCTTTGTTCTTTCTTGTTCATACACAAGCTATAACACACACATTAGATTTCGTAATTCGATTCATAATTAAGAAAAAATCGTCTATAGGTGGCAATAGAGCCAAGGTTGGTGATACGAATTCAACGAAAGGAAGGGCAGAAGCATCCACGAATTGGCGATCTCTCGCAACCCTAATGATCCAGTTCACAATCATCAATTTTTTACTGCTGAATTCGGAAGTGTTAGAACGAAATCTTTGCATTGATTTAGATGGAGGGGGTTGTATTTTTGAGCCAAACTACGGGTCTCCTTATCCATTTGATGGATTGGTTTCGACACGGCCTTGAGATCCCGACACATTTGTTCTCGTTCCTTCCGATCCTCTTCTCTTTGTTTGAGCTCCTCAAAATGTTTTTGTAGTTGGAGTCTTTCAAATTGGATCCCTTTGAACTTATCGAATAGTTCCTCCAAGCCGCGGGTTTGAGATGATTGACCTTGTCAGGCTAGTCTTTTTCCCTTTCTTTTTCTGACAGGCCTTTGCGGTTCGGGTGGGCTTCAGGTGATAACTCGTCCTCGTCGTTGAGGTTGAAATGGTTTGTTTGTGCATCCGAAGTAGTAGTGTTATAATTCTTTTGACTCGGATCTCTTTGTTCTTTTTAAGCTACCCTCTTGAACCATATTGGTCCTCGCTTGCCATTTTGGAGAGTTTCTTGTAACCACTCAACAACCAACTTTATAAAAAACGCACCCTTATTTTCCACTTTGTAATGGTGTTGCACCATTTTCAATATGTCCGCATCATTTTGATCATATTTCCATTATTTAGAGAGGTTTTTGAAAATATTGTTGAACTTCGTTATCTTCGGATTCAAATCTTTCTACTTCGAGCAAAGTTGGTGTTTGGTTCGATAGTCGGGATCGTCGAAGTGTTTCATCTCAAGATGCCACCTCGTCGTAATCGTAGCCCAAAAATGAAGTTTGTTTTGCGTGTTTCTTAAAAGAAAATAAATAATTCAAACAGTTATAAAATTTTAGAAAATAATAATTATAAACTTAAAAAAAGTTATAAACTTTAAAAAATGGGTTATTGGCTTGTATCAATCCCAACTATCACGTATTGGCCGATAACACTCCCAACTTTACTCCTTCCATCTGCCACCACGAACTATCATCATATTTTCCTCCATCACTCCCCCGTTAATTACTTAACCCCATTTGAATTCCATGTTTTGTAAATCTATATGGCTTTTAGTTTCAATTTCGTGAAGTAAATTTAACCGGGGGAGTGATGGAGGAAAATATGATGATAGTTAGTGGTGGCAGGTGGAAGGAGTAAAGTTGGGAGTGTTATCGGCCAATACGTGATAGTTGAGATTAATACAAGCCAGGTCCTCGTAAACGTTGATCTAACATTTAGTTAAAGCCAACTCCTCCTCAGGTTCCCAATGTATAAAGATTCGCGGTCCCTCTCATTCTGATTGTGAAGCTTCCCCACATTTTTTCATTGCCTTACTTTTTGCCCTTTTTTTTGGTTAAGGTTGAACTTGTGTTTCCATAACAAATTCGGGTTGAGAGTCGGGTTAACAGTTGGGAAGAGAGTCGTTGCGGCGATAGGAAGGTACAGGATGTTCTTGACTTCAAGCGCCTAGTTGTGAATGTGCAAGTAGTTGTGGTGACGCCACATACAGGACGTAACCACCACTTTAAAACGGGTTTCGTTGAAAGGTGGGGATTTGAGGATCTTCTTTGTTTTGGTTGAAGAAAAAGTTTGGAATTCATTTTGGTTGATATAAAGTATTAGAATATGAAGAAGAAGAAGAGAAGAAGAAGAGATATAAAATTAGTGTGATTAAGTAGGTAGAAGAAGTTAGGTATTTATAAGTATTTAAATAAAAAAATAAAGAAAAAGTTGGTTCTAGCTGTTGGGAGGGGGTGGGACCCTCTCCAACGGTTACAAAATTAAATGCCTAAGCAACTCCACCGAGCGGTGATCAACCACTATGGTTGTGCCAAAAAATGCAACGCCGCACTACACCGTCATGGTGTTCCCGCGGTGGGCCACGGTCCAAATTAGTACACCGCACAAGTGCGGCCCTCCTATTACAGTCATCCTAAGTATTTAGTTATCACATTTTTCAGTGGCTCAATTTGAATAAGATTTAAGTATATGAAAAGTAGGAGATATAGGTAATTTGAAGCGGTTTTGTTATTTTTAAAACCGTCACTTTCTTATGGAAAATGCTTAAAAATGTATTATATTTACTCAAGTTAATTAGTTTTGAGTAAAATTTATATTGAAACGTAGATTAAATAATTAGCGTATCATAATATTGTATTTTAAATTGTGTAAAACTTGATAATTTAGAAGTTTAAAAAAGAAAAAGTAAAATATGTTTGACGAGTTTTACCATGGTGCTCAAAGTGTTTGTATCCGGGTCGCAGTGTAAGAAATGTGAGAATTATCAGCGACATTATTAGCAGTGTCGGTGTCAATAGTAGCGTCACCTCACTGTTATTGATTTGTAATCTGTATGCGATGATTTCTGGTAAATCTCACGATCTTACAATCTATGTTTTATCGTACTTCGAACATTAGTGGGAACACCAATAGCGACGACATGTCGCCGCTAATGCCCTAAAAATTATTGTTGGTTTATTCCCTCCGGCTTCTGTACTTCTTCTTCACTTTACGTAAACACTACCGCCCCTCTCTCGGTTCTAGGTTATTCAATCAACCCACCACCTCCGTTCATGACAACCACCAATTCCACCTTCGTACGTATGGTACGTTTATCCTCTTTGCTTCGTATCTGATTACTCATAAATTCCGATTAAAGTATACTTACGGTTTAGAAAGTGTTGCTTCGTTCTTGTTTTATTCTTGTTTCAGCTGTTCCTTCAACTCGTGTTTGATTGCTTCATTATTGTTTCAATTATATTTAATTAGAAAGTGTGTGTTGATTTAGGGTTTCAATTTCAGCAACGCTTCACCTGTTTCAATTGTTGCTTTAATTAGGGTTTAAAGAATGTTAACTGTTAACCTGGGCTTCATGTTTCTCTTATGAACCTTTAAGGATGTGTGAGTGCTAATTTAGGGTTTAGAAGTGGTTTGTATTTTCTTGGAAGTTAACACATGTAGTATTGATTAAATCTATAAGTGGTTTGTATTTTCTTGAAAGTTACTATTATAATTTTCTAGGATGACGTTTAATGTGGTTATTAATATTTATGACCTGAATATTATAAAGTTGTAAAATGGTTAGTTTACTGTTGATTTTGAAAGATTGTAGGTTTGTATGCAATGATAATTAATGATGTTATGCCAGTTTGTGTACATATAATTGGTTTTGTGAATATTGATTTTGTTTAGGTTTATGTTTGATTATGTATAGGTCTGTGTTTGTATGTATTATTGTATACATTTGTTTAGGTTTGTTTATGATTGTGTATATATAATTTGTTTAGGTTTGTGTTTGACCTAGGTTCATTGTTGAGTGTTGTTAATTAGAATATTTGATGAACTTGAATGTAGTTTTCATGCATGCTTGTTTGGCATTGAATGTTTGATAAATTTGAATGTAGTTTCTCATGTGAATTTGAAACTAGTTTCTCATGCTTGTTTGGTGTTGAATGTTTGGTTTGAACTTATGTTAAATTCATATGCTTTCATCCAAGTTTGAGTAATCTTGAAATTAAAGTTTGTCCTATCTTTATTTAATTGCTTAGGTCGAGGCCATGGCGGTGAAAAATACGATATGTTGGTTCGCTAGGTGTTTATATGAATGAAGAATACTGTTTCGTGATAAAGAATCTTGGCCTGATGTTTCCTCTACCGAAAAGAATGTCTTGTATGATCATCTTACTAGACTAACTTTTTTTTTGTTCAAGTCCTAGCAAAAATTCGCGCTAGATGATATTGCTCGAGATCCCGAAGGTCCCAAGTTTTTGGTTGGCCTTGATTCGGTACTCCTTAAGCGATATAGTGACAGTAAAGCTAATGCAAAAATGGCATTCACTGTTAGATAAATGTCTTAGTTTGTAATTTTTTATTTGTTGGTGTACTCTTTCTGTAACTTTCTTGTGTATAAATACATCCTCCTATCACCCCATTTGGTGTGGAGATTTCATTTATTTCATGGTATCATTGAGCCCTTAATTCCCAACCCCTCCCTTCCCCTTCCTTCGATCCCTGCCTCCTCTCAAGATGTCTTCTTCATCTTCTCAAGATGCCTTCAACATCAATTCCATGTTTCACTCCATCCAAAATAAGCTTGATTCATCCAACTATCTTATCTGGTCGAATCAAATGCTGCCTCTCTTTGAATATCAGGGTCTTCTCTCCCATATAGACGGAACGTCTCCTGCCCCCCTGAAACTGTCACCGTCGACGGCAAGTCTGCCGCCAACCCCGAGTTCGCCCCTTGGAAACAAGACGACAGGAAGGCTGTTATCCTTCTCAATGCGTCTCTCTCGCCGGAGGCGTTCTCCGAGGTAATCGGGTATTCCACTGCCCGTGAAAAATGGGTTGCCCTTGCGACCGCTTTCTCCAACTCGTCAATCGAACGTGCTCTGAATCTGCGTGATCAATTAAACTCGATGACCAAAGGTAATTCCTCCGTTGCTGAGTTCGGCCGTCGATTTAAGGCCGTCGTCGACCAGCTATCTGCCATCGGACACCCGGTACCGGAACCCGATAAAACCCACAGTTTTTATATCGGTCTTGGCCCTGCGTTCGAGAATTTTTCCATTTCTCTTCGAGCGGCTCGTCCCAACATCACTCTTCGTGAGTTACAGGCTCACGCAGAAGCAACTGAGATCTTCTCCCGTAGTGTTCACGGAAATCAGCCTCCTTCAGCTGCGTTCTCAGTCCAAACTCAGCGCTCCAACAACCACGCCAACACTTCCGGTGGGAGGGGTCGTGGAAACCGATCCAACAACAAAAGTAATTATCGTAATAATCGGGGCAATCGTGGTCGAAATCAGTCTGATCCCTGCCAATGGTGTGGCAAACAGGGGCATAAAGCAAATCGCTGCTACCTGCTGTTGAACCAAACAAAGGAGCCGGCTCCTGTTACGGCTGAAAGGGATGCCCAAATGGCCCAGGCCTTCAAAGCCCAATGCTCGATGAATAACGGTGAGTGGTTAGTTGATTCCGGGGCCTCTGAACATGTTGTCGGTTCTCCCTCACATACTGCTAACACTACTCCGTTTATGGGTAAATATGGTATTATTATTGGCAATGGGGAGTCCCTTCCCATTACTCACAAGGGTTCCTCTTTTATTCACCCTAAAATTCGCTTACCCGAGGTTTTGGTTGTTCCATCAATCACTCGAAACCTCCTCTCTATAAGTCGGTTAACCATTGATAATGATATTGATGTTTTATTTTCATATCCTAACTTTGTTATTCAGGACCGGGAGACCAAACAACCTTTGGCCAAGGGACGATGTGAAAACGGGCTATACGTGTTGAAGAATGAACCTCAAGTTTTTGCGGCTTCCTCTCCAAATAAAGCCTCTTTTGAAGTGTGGCATAGTCGGCTTGGACATGCCTCCTATGATGTTATTTCTTTTTTGAATAAACTTGGCTATTTAAATGTAACCGCAATTTTACCGAAACCAAACTTATGCACTCCGTGTCAATTGGCTAAAAGCCACAAACTTGCTTTTGATAGTAATTTAAGTCGTGCATCTCATCCTTTGGATTTAGTTCATTGTGATCTATGGGGCCCTTCACCAATTATTTCCACACATGGATATCGTTATTATGTCGCCTTTGTTGACGACTTCTCTAGGTGCACTTGGTTCTACCCTTTGAAGTCCAAGACCGGGTTCTATGATGTTCTTGCCTCGTTCATGAACCTTGTTCAAACGCAATTTTCTAGAAAAATTAAAGTATTCCAAAGTGACGGGGGATCGGAGTTTGTGAATAGTCATGTTAAATCTATATTTGATAACAATGGGACGTTACATCGGCTCTCATGCCCTTACACGCCCCAACAGAATGGACGTGTTGAACGAAAGCATCGACACATAGTCGAAACCGGGCTTGCTCTGTTATTTAATGCCAACGTCCCGCCAAACTATTGGGTTGAAGCTTTCTCAAGTGCCACTTTTATTATAAATCGACTACCAACTAAGGTTCTAAACAACAAATCTCCATATGAGATGTTGTTTCATTGTGCCCCCAACTACAATAATTTTAAAGCTTTTGGGTGTCGGGTCTTTCCCCATCTTCGGGACTATGCTCAACACAAACTTGCTCCTCGGTCCATTCCATGCATTTTCTTGGGCTACTCTAATCAACACAAGGGCTTCAAATGCTTAGATCCCACATCGCATCGTGTCTACATTACGAGACATGCTCGATTTGATGAGACTATATATCCCTTCTCAAGTAATTGCACAAGTCAGGTAAATCAGGCTCTCATACTTTCATCTTTTTCTGATGACTTTGCTGGTATTATTGATCCTCCCAGGCCCACTACTCAAGACAAGCCCAACAACCCAGATCAATCCAATTCAGGCCTTGGATGCAGTTTGTGTGATGACCAGCCCACTTCGCAAAGCACTCAGGCCCAAACTGTCAACACCAGCCCCATATCCAGCGAATCTGAGTCTGACTCTTCTGACTCCTCCTCTGATGAGTCCGCCGCCGATGATGCTCCTGTTCCGCCGGCCTACACGTCCGACGATCCTCCTCCGATTCCCGCTCCGGTGACAGGTCATCCAATGGTAACTAGGGCAAAGGCAGGCATATTCAAACCAAGCTACAAAGCTAATCTCTCGTTTACTGCCAACAGTCCTATTCTCACAGCCCTATTTGCTTCAACCGATCCCAAAAGTCACAAAATTGCTGCAAGGAAACCCCAGTGGATCGATGCTATGAAGAAGGAGTTGACTGCCCTTGAGTCTAATCACACCTGGTCCCTTGTTCCGCGACCTACTAACGCCAATGTCGTCGGATCAAAGTGGTTATTTAAGACTAAATACCGAGCTGATGGTTCTGTCGATCGTTATAAGGCCCGTTTAGTTGCTCAAGGCTACAGCCAGGTTCCCGGCTTGGATTTCTCCCACACGTTTAGCCCTGTTGTCAAGGCTACCACCATTAGAACTGTCCTTGCCATTTCCGTTATCTATGGGTGGCGTCTTCATCAACTCGATGTAAATAATGCATTCCTGCATGGTCATCTTAAAGAACAAGTCTACATGGAGCAACCGCCCGGATTTATTCATTCCAAATTCCCGGGTCACGTGTGCAAATTAAATAAAGCCATATATGGTCTCAAGCAAGCACCACGTGCATGGTTTCAACGGTTAAGCGATTTCCTTGTCAAGGACGGCTTCTCGTGTAGTCGTGCTGATCCATCGTTATTTATCTTCAAACGTGACAATCGTATTATGTATCTACTTGTCTACGTCGATGATCTTATCTTAACCGGCAATGATGAAACTATGATCAAGACCTTCACCCATCGTTTGAACAAGGAATTTGCAATCAAGGATCTAGGTGACCTTAACTATTTCCTTGGTCTGGAGGTATCCAAATCCTCTAAAGGCGTATTTTTAAGTCAAGCCAAATATGCTCATGAGATTCTTGATCGGGCCAAACTTCTTGATGCCAAGCCCATGCCAACTCCCCTTGCCCCTAATATCGTTCTCACCTCCACCGGTGATCCGTATTGTGATCCAACTCATTACCGATCGATTGTAGGGGCCCTACAATACTTAACCATCACTCGCCCCGACATATCATATGCGGTTAATCAAGTAAGCCAATTTCTTCAAACTCCGACTAATGAGCACTATCAACATGTTAAACGTATTCTTAGATACGTAAAGGGGACAATGGCATTTGGTCTCACGTTTCAGAATCGAAGAACGCGTTCTATTTTTGGATACTCGGACGCGGATTGGGCTAGATGCATTGAAACTAGAAGATCAACTTATGGATACTCCATCTTTCTCGGTGGCAACCTTGTCTCGTGGAGCGCCAAAAAGCAACCAACTGTTGCACGATCTAGTTGTGAATCGGAATATCGTGCTATGGCTAACACGGCGGCCGAGATAATTTGGATAACCCATCTTCTTCGGGAGCTTCATGCTCTTCCTCCCGATAGACCGACTCTACTTTGTGACAATCAAAGTGCGCTCTTTATGTCTCAGAATCCGGTTGCTCACAAACGCTCAAAGCATCTAGATTTGGATTATCACTTCGTTAGAGAACTCGTTGCTTCGGGTAAATTGTACACCAAATTTGTTCCAACCAAGCTTCAAGTTGCGGACATCTTCACCAAAAGTCTCTCTCGCTCTCAATTTGAGGCATTTCGTAGCATGTTATGTTTGGGTCCTCCACCGTTGCGCTTGACGGGGGATGTTAGATAAATGTCTTAGTTTGTAATTTTATATTTGTTGGTGTACTCTTTCTGTAACTTTCTTGTGTATAAATACATCCTCCTATCACCCCATTTGGTGTGGAGATTTCATTTATTTCATTCACTACTAGAAACAAGGCCTTTCTTGACGCGCGAACAGTGACACCCAAAAATGTGTGTCATTAAAAATCTGCCATAAATTGTAAAATTTTAAGAGTAGATGACAGCAATTTTGCGCGTCATAAAATATCTGTCAAAAATAAAAAAACACGGAGTACACGTTAGGCGCGTGCCATCTTCATACTGTCATTTTATATATTTTTTTTGTTTGCCTGCTAATATTTTTCCTAAAACCTCGAACCCATCTGCCGCTCATAAAATCCACTCCTGCTAATATTTTGCCCTAATTCCCTCTCACAATGTCGATACCACCGCTCCATCTTTATTTCTTCTTCTAATTCCCTCTCACAATGCCGCTACCACAGCTGCTCCCTCTCGTCGTCATCTCAGCTCCATATCTGGTCTATCACTCCACAAGAATTTCAAATCGATGGAGGTACAACTAGGGCTAGGGCTTCAACCGCGACACTCAAGGTACGGGGCCGGCTCAAGGTACAGCTACGGCTAGGATTTCGCTTCACCCTCGAGGTACTCCCCTTCTCTCCCAATCGTTTCTTGAAAGCATTCATCAATCAGTTATTGAATGAATGTTCAACGATACTAGGGTTTTAGCATCTCTCAATTTGCCTCAACTCTTCCTTCTTTTCTCCTTCATAATTCAAGGTATACATAAAGGTTTAGACTTTAATTCATGTTTTTCGTTGATTGATTGAGGATATATCTGCTTCAATTTATGTTTTGTGTGTAGTTTGTTGGTTTTCGTCTTTATGTCTAGAAGCAATTTCGAGTATTGTTATTGTCGGTCTTCTTATGCTAGGATGCCTATGATAATAATATTCTTCTTCCCCTAATTTGCTATATACGCAGGTTTCTTTGGTGATCCATTGCTATTTGATTCTAGTTTTGATGCACAAACTTTGGTTGTCTCAATTGGTTGCTAGGTCAATGTGTTTTTATGAGTGGATTGGTAGTCTTTTTATGGGGGGCATAGTTGTTTGTTAGCCATTTTGATCCTTCTTAATTACCAAATTTAGAACTTTTATGTGCAAGTTCTTGTTTAAAGACAAACGATTTGGGTACAAATGTATAATACGCTATAGTTTCTATGTTCTTAAATAATTGTACTTCACTACTCCTAAAAAAGTCATGTGCGGGTATCTTTAGCCTGCCTATTTTATTTCTTTCGCCACATGCTTGCCCTTGCTATTCTATTAAATTATCTCTGTTTTAAATTGATTCCAGGTTGAAGATATCAATGCTAGACTATAAATAATTGAACAAAAACATCGTTCTGTAGATATTCAAGTTATGCTCCTGCTGCAAAGCTTTCTAACCATAATCCTAAAAGGAGCAGTCCAAAGGCCAAGACCTCTTCTCGTGAAGTATCCCTTTTGCAGGTCAGTTATTTTCATTATGTCAAATTCTATTCTATGCATTTTTTTCTTTCTAGGCTTTTATATATTTAACTGCACATGAATGCTTGTTTCTTGGTGTTTGTGAGTTTTAGAAATTGGACATCATTACACATAGGCACATTCTCACGTGTAGTTATACTACTCAAACACACAATACGCATATAGGCACCCTTTACCATTCATCTAACTAACATGAATTTAGCTAGTTTCACCCTTCCCTTGATACAAGTTTCCTTGTATCAAGTTAGCACACTCAGCCGAAGGTGTATTCGCTGCTCTTGGTTATGGCTAACCTTTTTTCCCATCCAAGATCACTTGGACTTCCCGGCAATCACACTCAACCCATACGGGTTCATTCATTCCAACCCAAATGAGTCAATGACCCTAGTTGCTATTTTATTTCAAACAAGGTCATGAATCAAGACACAACACTATCATAGTTTAACCACTTCATGCTAGTAATTCCACTAAGGCATGCGTTGCATACTACGTTCTTATATCGGTTAATATAGTTCTTGTGTTACCTTAATGATCAAGCTTTATCTTTTCTCTCGCGATGCTTGGTTGAACTTTCTCCCTTTTCACCACCTATAACACAAGGTTACAAGTTTAACCATTTAGGAGCCATAAAATATATCATATAACACATCCACATTCTTGAGTTAACAAGAACTAACCTAACCCAATATTCACCTTCTTGTAGGCATTTCTACAAACAATATTCACCTTCTTGTAATGTGCATTCTACCCATTCATACCCATAACATATATCCAAATTACCAATCCATCCCAAGATGAACCATAATCACATTACATATATTGTTTACACATTACTTCATAAATTCAGTTATGTATGACTATATAGACCCGATACAACTCCCAATTCTCCAACCCACATTCATATATCGATTTCTAGGAGGTGGGTGTTAACCCTCACTACCGCATTCAACATTCAACAATTACTCACAATTTCAATCATGCAATGCAAACTCAAGCTTAATCTAAGCACAGTAACACTTTCTAAACCAAATTTCTACATCAATTTAACCTTTAGTCAAGAATCATGAAACTTCTAAACCAAGAACACCACTTACTTGAACCCAAAACATGAATGAGATAGCAAAACCAAAATATAGGCGACCTCCTAGCCCCCAATTCAACTTCCTCTCTCACGATTTCCCCTCTACACTTCCAATTTGGTAATTTGAGCCAAGAACCCTAATTTTTCCTTCCCCTCTCCCTGGTCGCGATCGTTGTTATGTCTGGGATAAAGTCCCAGACTAATTTTTGTTTATTAATCACATTTACATACTCCCACCCCCCCCCCCCCACCCCCGGCTTAATTTGACAATTTTACAAATTTGGTCCAAACTAGTATTTAACATAAAAACCCATCTTTTCTTAATCTATAACCTTATTCACCTAGATCATAACTTAGTAACTCACACTAACCATGTCGGGTTTTATATTCTAAACCCCGCTTATCCAACCGCCAAAGCCTAATAAATATAATATTTAGACAAACAGAATTTGGGTTTTTACATCTATCCATTGTTGTCATGAAATTTTCACTTTTACTCTTACATAATATTCAGGGGAAAGTGATATCACTGAAAAGCCTGTTGACCCAATCAAAGTGTACTCAGAAAAAGAGCTTATCTGTGAGTTTGAGAAGATTGCTTCAATTCTTGTTCTAGAGAAAGATTGGTCTCTCCGCATTGGAGCCATGCAAAGATTTGAAGGCCTTGTCATTGGAGGTGTGTATGGTCTCCTTTTGGTTTTAATTTATAAAGAAGATATATAATGCTAAATTGTAGTATATTAGACTCCAAAGCTTACTTGTCTAGCTTCTTTCCAAAACACACAAAATAACATACAAATGAATAAAAGTCTGTTTTCATCTCCGTCTTCTTAAACCTTCTCTCTCACTAAATAATATCGATCTTCTATACCTTGTCCAAGACCTTGTGAACGAAGTCCTTCACTTCCGATATAAGTTGATCGGATTCCGGCAACTCCGGAAACGTGTAGAAGGTGTGGAACATGTTTGGGTAGTCCACCAGGTACGCTTCTTTACCAGACTTCTTGAGCCATTGATAGTACCCTATATGCCTGTCACGTAGCTCATCGAACCCAGCCACAACCACCATGGTTGCTGGAAAGTCCATTTTCGATATGTCAACGGCATTGGGGCCGCTGACATTGATGATTGGATGGTCTCGGTTGTAGGGTTCGTCTAGCGGCATATATGCGTTCCAAATCCAGTCTGTCAGCTTCATTGACACGATAGGTGTTCCTTCCAATCGTATCTCGGAATCGGTACGCTCCTCCCCGCCAAAAAACGGTTGGATTGCCACCAGCCCAATTACCTTCAAAACATTATCCTTTTCATTAGCAACATATACCACAAACTATGTAATAATAATTTGTTAATAACAAAAAATGACGAGTTAAAATCATTATAAATGTAACGTTTGATGGTATTATACGGTAATAAAGTGTTAAAATAGTACAGTATATAAAAGCCAATATATACTATATAGTCAACTAAATATATTTTAATGACTTTGACGACGAAACAAGGGAAACCGGACTTGACGAGTTTTATTATTGATAATCATAGTTAATTTATTATCTTCTTAAAATATAAATGGGTCCACCCATAAGTTGAAAATTCTTGAATTATTTAATCAATAATGTTTGCCAATAATTTCCACTCAAAGGTCAAACAGTCTTCTAAAAAATATAATCTAAAAAATATAATGATTTTTCAAGTTTAAGTTTGATTTTCAAACCATGAAATTTCATAAATATTTAATTTGAAATTGTTGAAAAACAAATAAGATAACTGTAACTTTGTAATGGTGTAGTGATGTTTTCCATTTGGTGCTTTGTTTTGGTGTGGGTCGGGCTAGTGTCTTATTAGCCGGTTTTTTCGTCGTTTTGTGTAATGAAATCGCTATAAAAAAAAAGATAACTGATAGCTACCTGTAGTTGTTGGAAATTGAATTGGCATGCTCTTTGGGTAACATGATGAGCTATGTGTCCACCCGCGCTATCACCCGCGATAAAGCACCGTGAAATATTCACATTCTCCGGTAACCATTTCGACCTGTTTTCTTCAACATCTAGAAACTTGAGCACGTCAAGCCCATCGTCATGTTGTGCGGGGTGTCGGTGCTCCGGAGCAAGCCGATAGTCAACGGAAACAACTATCGCGGGCAATTCTCTAGCAAACTTGCGGCAAACGTCATCATATATCTTCACGTCCGGAGCTAGGAGAATATACGCACCGCCGTGAAAGAACACCATCACCGGGAGATCTTCGACGGGGTATTCTGTGGGGACAAATACACGGAACCACAGATTGCGAGTTGGATCCACGACCACGTCGTATGATTTAACGCCGTTTATCGGTTCGGACGATGGAGGGGTCCGGAAGTCTACGAGTTTTACAAGACCGCGGTTAACTGTGCCTTCTTTACGGGTGAGTAGGTCGATTCCGACGTCGAATAGTGAGAGTAAGGTTCGTGTTTTCCACGGTAAGGATAGAGATTTTGGAGATTTAGCTACCGATTCCATTGAAAGAAAGATGAGGGCTGAGAGAGAGAGAGATATGAATCAAGATTGATTTTGTGACAGTGTGAATAAACCAATCAAAATTTGTGTATTTATAGTGTATGATAAACGAGTTATGTATCACACCAAGTTTGATTATTTGGAGTCAAAAATAAGACCTAAAAGTATCTATATTATATTATAACATGTGAAGTTTGTTTTTTTACTTATCACACCAAGTTTGATTTATTACAAATATTATATTGTAATATTTATAGTGCATGATAACCCAGTTACGTATCGTTTTAAACTCGTCCGAGGCGAGCGAGTACTTTTAGAGTACTCTCCGTCTACGTTTAGTACTTCCCGAGTACTTTCCTATATTTCCCGAGTATTGTCCCGACTTGGACTAGTACTCACAACTCTTCAATCGATCGACTTGGGAGCAGGGGCGGACCTACCCTATGGGTAGGGGTAGCCCCCGCGACCCCTGAACCGTTAACGCGAAGAAGGAATTTTTTTCGGGGTTTTACGTTTTTGGTATTTTGCGACCCCTGAAACGAATTTTTCGCGACCCCTGGAAGAAATTTTATGGCTTTTACTTAAAAATATGATCAAAAGCCCCTTAAAAATATGATTAAAAGCCCGTTAACTACCTAAAAATTTTTCCCGGGGGCGCTGCCCCCGGACCCCCGTTAGTCCCCGCTACCCCTAATATTTTTCCCTGGATCCGCCACTGCTTGGGAGCGCTTAGCGACTTTTGCAATCATACCGATTATATAACCAAATACAAAACAAGTAACTGAATAAGTAATTAATAACGAAATCAATTTAGAGGTATAATTAGGGTATAGTAGTGGATGGAGCCTTTTCATGGGACATTTATGCTTTTATTGCAAAAAGTGATGTAGTGAATGAAGCATTGGCGAAGGTTAGTTGAGACAGGGGGGGGGGGGGGGGGGATCGTCCCCACGGTTTTTTCCAGCCGTAGTGCTAATTTTTGTGATTTTTGAATTTTTTTTTTATATATTGAGAACTGCCCCCCCCCCCCCCCCCCCGGCGGGAATTAGGATCCATAACTTTTCACCCCTAAACTTTTCGCCCAAGCTTCGCTAGTGGAATGAAGCATCTTCTATTCATTATACAATCATTATTTTTAAATAACAAATAAATTAAAAATAATTTCATTAAAGAAAGACAACAAAGTACCCTTGTCAAAAATAAAACTTTTAACCTATTGACATTTGTTTTGTTAATTTGTATTAGGATGGCTTTTTTGATTCTAGATTATGTATGTCAAAGTAAATGCACTAAGGTAAAGCTAAACTTTAATCCTTTACTTTAAGATATTAAAAAATTAAGAGTTAATGTGAGAAAAATCGTTCTATCCATTGTATTATTAAATATAAAAAATAATTAAATGAGCAAATAATAACGAAATCAATTTAGAGGTGTAATTATTTTTAACGGTAAATTTGGATCACTGACGGGGGCATTACCTACCCACCCGATCATCTACAATTCCCATCAGGAGGAAACTCACCATAGATGAGAAAACCCCCTGGCACAACCTGTAACCCCCAATTATTTATTTTTTTTTACAAGTGGGACTTGAACTCAAGAAACCCCCCCCCCCCCCCTTATAATGCTTCTAATCTTCCTCTTTTGCCTTCTCTCGTATCCACCACTACTGTTCCTAAAACCAACACTCAACAAAGGCTAACTACTAAAGAAATAGAGGAGAAACGTTTTGTTCCTGGTCACAAGTGCACTAAACGTTAGTTATATGCAATTAAGTTGATGATGGTGATTATGATACGGGTGACCCAATTACTTCCAACACTATCACAACATTCACTCATGATCCTCAAACTTCCTTACATGCCATCAACGTTATACAATTGTGGAACTGATGGGTATGATTGGCACTAGATCTCTATGTATACTTATTGATTCTGGATCCATCAATAATTCTTGGATGAAAACTTAGCACTACATCTGCACTATCCTTACATTGAAGTTCCAGGTAGAAGGGTTACTATTGTTGATGGTACTACTCTTCCATGTCCTAGATTGTGTAAAGAATTCCAGTGGTTCATGCAAAAATTATGGTTCAAGGCTGATTTTATATGCATCCACCATTCCATTTTATGATATGGTGTTAAGGGTTCAATAGGTTCAGATTTTGCATGACACTGTATGGAATTTTCATAAGTTGAGTATGCAATTTGAGGTAGGGAATAAGAATTCTTTGAGTCTAGACCAACATACACATCAAGGGTGGGAAGTAGTGTTTGATTGGGAAAGGTGTTTTTATCGAGAGGATGATTAAAAGGAAACATGTTGATGATAACATGAACGAGATCAAATCACTTACTGAGATTGAAGATGCATATCTCGAAAAGTACTTTGAGAAAGTTGACGAGAAGATAGCATACGAAAAGGAGAAGGCTAAGTTGGAAGCCTATATGGAGAGGTGGTTTGATTGATAAGAGCAAGAAAACAATGACCAAACTTTGATCATCGTTTTAGAAGGAAGTGACAAGATCGAATTTGAATCGAGTGGATAAAAGTTTGAAGATGGATTATTTCATGAAGGACAAAGAAGCACTCATGGAGTATCTCGAGTTAATGGAGAAGGATCCTAGTATGATCCATGAAGAAGAAAAGAAAGAACTGTGGAGGAAGGTCAATCATAAAGAAAGCACAAAGCCGACGAATCCATTATCATCATGAACGAGAACTCGGTTGAAAGTTGCATCAATTTTCTAGAATTATTAAAGATACATGATCTCTTTATGAAATATAAGATGGCTTTCAATGTTGCGTTTGAATGATTGGTCAATGGTTGGAGGATCACTTTAAGGTTATGAAGAAGGAATCGTCACCAGCGCTCAAAGAAGGGAGTAGAATTGATTTGCTAGATCTTTGCAAGAACTTGCAAAGTGAGGGTACGTGCTTTTGATAAAGTTTGTGATGACATTAAATGGAGGATGATAGCCGGAAAATCGAAGTTCCAAAGCAAGATGGCACATGAGATTAAATTGGCTTATGTTAAGTGCCTAGATCTTTTGGAGTACTATTACTTTGAAATGAAGAATCGTGTGAAGTGCATAAAGTAAGAAGAAGCGGAATTCGTGCATGCAATGCATGAGTTGAGAAGAAGAGAGAGTTTGATGTGCCTGAGTCAGTGGCGAAGCTTGAGAATATTAAGTGGGGGGTCGAGATCTAATTTTTTTTCACAACTATAATGGGGGGTCGAAACCGAAGTATATCGAAATTTTCTACACAAAAACTATATACCCCCTACATCGCAAAAAAAAATTCGGGGGGTCGGGCGCCCTCTCTCGCCCCTTAGAAGCTGCGCCATTGCCTGAGTGAAAAAAATGCAAGGTTGGTGCAAGAAGAGACTTTCCTAAAGATTATGGTCCAAGTGGCAACTAAGAGGTTGAAGAAGCAAGTGAAGAAAGCGAATAGGAGGAAGAGTACGTGAAGGAAGAAATCAATGACAATGCAAACGATGACGCGCGCTACTTTTATGACTCGCAAAAATGCATGTTATTAAAAATATGTCGTAATTTGAAAAATTATAAGGGTAGATGACGCGCGTTTTCTGCGTGTCATAAAATTTCCTGCCATATAATTTAAAAAATAAACACGGAGGACACTTAAAAATATGCGCGTCAAGAAGCTTCCGTCGTTTTATATTTTTTTTCCCACCAAAATTTCACTCCCACTCACAATTAAAATTTTTCTAATTTTTCCCCATAATTTTGCCCTAATTCCAAATCAAAGTCTAACACATTCTTCAGACATACTCACGTTGGAAAATCTTTACCCTCCATCAACGCTCGGTTCCGGCCATCGCCCTCGGCAGCCGCTTGACCAACAAAGACTCCGAAGGTATGAGGTATCCCCGGGAACCCTTACTACGGCGGTAACGAGTTCATCGACGAGATCGAGAACCTCTGTCGTAGTCACACCCTCCAAGCCTATTGTCTGGATCTCACTCAGTGGGGCGTTAATGTTCAGCCCTATTCTGGATCGCCCGCCAATTTCGCGGCGTACACTGCTCTATTGAACCCGCATGATCAAATCACGGGGCTTGATTTGCCGTCGGGCGGCCATTTGACACACGGACTCAGAAGATGATATCAGCGACTTCGATTACGGGAAGATGGAGGAGAAAGCGTTGGATTTCAGGCTTTATGACGTAGGGTTTCACTCACGCAACGCCGATTTTGAATTTCTACACATCGCTAGGTGAGATCTTAGTCCTTCTGAATTTCTGCTACACTTAAGCTGGTGTACTTTGTTAATTCCTACCCTCGTTTTTCAAAGATTGCATATGTTCAATTTCGTGTTGTCTATTTGTAATCTGTTCTTTAATTTGTTTATTTTTAATCCAGTCGTTTGGATTTCGTTTTTTTAGGAGGTTGGACCGAATGAAGACGATTGATTGGATCGAGCTGTTTATCCTTTGCTCACGCTGATATACAATTGGCCTCAATATCTCCAACCTGACCTACTACTCTCCGCTCTTATTATGCTCGTTCCACATGTTTGACTTGAAAACTAGTCACTAATTTGTTTGTTCCTCTAGATGTTATTACTTAACTTTACCTGATAGCTTATCCACAAGTGATTGCTTTTTAGATCTTCAAACTCTGTTACACTGATTTAAATTTCCTAAAGTTAATTAGTATATAAGATAATCTGTATTTGAGATTATACAACAATGAAAAACCCGATGAGGTGCGTACCATGTATTATTTATTAATCAAATTATTCATATGACTACAATTAGGATAATTGAAATGACAACCTAATCAAACTATATCTTCTATCAGACAATAAATCCTAAATAAGAGCATTGAATTAATTTTTGGGGATTTTACCAACTATGAATCCTTTCCATTGACTAGTAATGGATGGATTTCTCTCAAACTAATAGGAATATGTGAGAATGCTTATCCCGAATTGTGTGGAATGAAATGTTTTCTCCATCATATTCTTTCTCTGTAGATTATTTGATCTCATAGTGCACATGTTATATTTCTTTTTCGTTTCTATGTGATCAGTCCATGTCATATGCAAAGCTAGCTGGACTTCAACTAACATATGGTCTTTGTAAGTTGAACATGGGCTCTTCTCGACTATATGATCTATTTGTAAAAGTAGAAATATTTCTAATGTGTTTGATTCGATTTTTATAGAGCACAAGTGAGTATTCACAGGCTATAGAAGAGAGTTGGATAAACAATAAATATTGTGTACTGTAGAACGAGATGCTTGCCTGAAACGAGATTGAAATGAAGCAGCAGCAATAGAGATCAATGTGTGTATGTGGTGTGTAATCGTTTCACGAAAAACTCTATATATACATGCATGAGGAATCTACACTCCAATCTCTATTCTGGTCTTAAAGGTTCTCCATTATGATCGTTAATCGTTAATTAACGATCATAAATAGTTAGTTTTAGGATGCAAATTCTAGACTCCGATCAAAAGACGAGTAAAAATTTGCTTCTCTCGAACCCGGGTTCTGGAGCTGCATTCGTGTCCACAGATCGCGCGGGCACGCATTGGACTTTTGACCCATCGAACCATATTATGCACCCCTACGTGTGTGTAGGTGCCAGAGTAAAACACATCCAAAGCTTTGACAAAGCTTAGATGTATGGTCCTTATAAACTAACTCAACCTTTGTTCCCACACTAATGTGGGATAGTCAAAACTTATTTGAGATTGACATCTCATTCACAAACATTTTTTCAACAAAATGCATAATCTTTTTGTCAAATTAAATCCGGATTGCTAATTCAATTTTTTGTTAATGCTTGTATAACCTGGCTTCGATAACACTGTTGGGATTTCGTGCATACTTTGATTTAAAACATATCTGATTTAGTAGTTTAATGCACGGATCGGCCCGAACATATCTCCGGTCGCCCATCAAGATTTCAAATACATACAATTAATAGAAAATAAATTAAACACGCAGCCATAGGCTGTTTAGAATCATACCATACTTATAGTTTATGAACTAGGGTACATCGACTAACCAAAAGTTCAGCACCAAAACCAATGATCTTGGTCGCTAAAACTGAGATAAACACAAATCAACAAAACCTAGAAACTGATGACATTCAATTTCTTAACACGCAAGCAACCAATACACTTAGGTGGCGTTTGGTTCACGAAATGTAATGTAATTGAAATTGTAAAGTTTTCCTATTAAAGTTGTGCTTACGTTGGGTAAAGAAGGAGTTTGAAATACAATGAATTCCTTTAATCAATGGAATTTGAGGTCATGTAACTTTCCTTCGTTAAAGTGAAGGATTTCTAAATTCCATTGATTAAAGGAATTCATTGTATTTCAAACTCCTTCTTTACCCAACGTAAGCACAACTTTAAAAGGAAAACTTTACAATTTCAATTACATTACATTCCGTGAACCAAACGTCACCTTAATCTTATTAATTTGCAAACACTAACTATGTTTGACTAATGGAAGTCAATTAGCGAATCAAAACCAGTAAACCCAAATGAATTGGTTTATGCAAGACCTAGGATTTAACAAATTGGAATAAACCATTCAGTTAGTGTTGGACGTACCTTACAATCCATCAACTAGTCTGAATATCGATGATAGGTGACATGCTTATCGTAACGACGATTGATTGTGGTTCGAAACAGAAACCTAGGCAGCAACGATCGACGATCAGCGGTGACGCGACAACGACAAAGATCGACAATCTGCGACGGCGTTCAGGCGATATTTTGACAATGGTGACCGGAAACGATCCAGCAGCGACGACACGATGGTGATCGACAACGGCTTGTGGTGGGTGACGACGGTCGAGGAGGGTGGCTGTAGGGCCGGTCGCGACTTAGAGAGGGAACCGGGTTTAGGGTTTTCTTTGTGAGTTTTGGTACACTTACTTTGAATTAACCCAAAAACCCCTATTTATAAATTCCTAATCTCTTTATCTCCAAGTTAGGTTAAAACACTGATTTATAAATTAATTTATATAAACACTTTACTTAATTAATTTTAGGTTATTCAAATTAGATAAAATCTAATTTGTAATTTTGAAAACACTTTAATAATCATTCAACCTTTAAATAAATAATCTAATATTTATTTAAATAGGTAACTTAAATAACTAGCTTATTTAATTTTTAACTTAGTGGTTATCTTTCATTGCAATTGTTTATCATTCGAGTCACTTTAACCTGTAAACTCACCAACATTATATTGACCATTTTTATCATGTGAATTCTCAGGTAAATGATCGCTTGTGTGTGTGGATGGCATTTACATTAAGACATGCACATTCTTCTACATGGAGTCATAGTCTTAGCCGGAACTTTTGAAGATTTCTTTACATAACTTCAGTCGTGATGGCATGTTTAATATATCTCATGATAATGCTATTTAACATTTTGAAATAATTACCTAGCTACTTAGGCTAAGTGTAGTGGATAAAGCCTCAAATGGGGCGTTATCCGCCATGTGGACGATGACTGGACAAAGGGCTTTATGGGGCTTTATGGTGTAGTGGATAAAGCCCCTATAACGCCCCACAATCATTACTTTTAAACCCTTCTTCGGCGTTTTATCCCTGACGCCCGGGGCGAATTTGGGCACCATAACGCCCCATAACGCCCCAGCGTAGTGGGGCGGGGCGTTATATGGGGCGTTATGGGGCGTTATGGAGCCCAAAAACGCCCCATTACGAATAGCCTTAGGGTGGGAGGTATGCTTGCCTAAGGCATGCCTTAGGCATCAAATTCTGACCAATGAGGTGATGCCAACAGGAGAGAGAAGATTGATGTAGAATTGATGATTTGGTAGGGGGTATACTTGCGTAGACATGGTTTAGTCATGAATTAAATGTTTTTCTTTTCCATTTTTTTTAATCTACAAATAAAATTATAACTTAAACGTTTAATATAAAATTAAAAAAAAACAATTCATTAGATTAAAAATAAAAACTTACAAAGTCCTAAAAATAAAAAAATTTACCAAGTCCTAAAAATATAAAATTACCAAGTCCTAAAATAAAAAAATTACCAAGTCCTAAAAAAAAATACAAAGACCACCATCTAAAAATCACACGGCCATCCGTATCTAGCCGCAACTCGACGTTTTTCTTCTAAAAGTACCGGGAGGAGTGATTCGGACACCTTTTCGTGAGGCCTCAAATACAACTCGAGGTCACGAGCCCGTTGTTCTTCGTCCATCGTCTCCCGTTGTCGATCCATCGTCCTCCCAACCTTCTCGTACATTTCCCTCTTCTTTAGAGCGGTTTCATGTCGAACAGTCCGCTTGTCGACCTTTTCATCCTCCCATTTCAACTCAAACCTCTCCATCACCTCCAAAGCATTCGCCGATCCTTTTGTCGACGAGTCACCACCCGACTTCTTGCTTGAGCCTTTTCTTCGTGGCGGGTGACTCGGCATCGAGTTCTCATTCAAGTCGGGCAAACGACTCGGCAATTGTGCCGAGTCAGCATCGTTTGACGTTGTGTACTCGCCGGATACCGATACCTTGGTCCTCTTCGACGACTCGGCAACACCACCAACCTTTTGTTGTGATGCAACCCACTTTGGGTGATCCTTCACCACCTTCCAAGCTTCGACGTGCGTGAAACCTTTCCTCTCATACATTTGTTGATAATCCCGCATCGTCTTCTCTCGAACGTCAACATCACTTGCACCACTAGCCCGCGCACGTGTCTACGATTAAAAAAAAAATTAAATATATTTTTAAAAATTACTTTTAAAAAAAAAAAATTTAAAAAATACTTACATTTTGGGTGTACAACCCGTTGAACCTCGACATCGCCTTGTTCAAGTTGTTCCATTTGGTGTTAACCATGTGAATGGTTCGACCGGTATCACGTCCACTCAAACGGTTGAAGTGAGGACCCGTTGCCAAAACGATTCACGTGATTGTTGATCACCAACTCTCGTGTCTTCGGTGATGTAGATGTAGGATTGCGCCAAAATCACTTCCTCCGCGGGCGTCCAATAGGTCCTCTTCTTCTTGCCACCTTTCACCGGTTGTGTAGGTTCTTCGGCATCGTCTTCTTCCTCTTCGGCATCGTCTTGCATAGCGGCATCTTGTTCTTCTTCTTCCTCCGCTTCTTGCACCTCAATTTCTTCATCAACTTCCTCCGATTCCGAGTCAACATCAACACGTCGAGGTTCACGATATTGGATGTTATGATACATCGATTGGTGTTGTTGAATTTGCGACGAATGCGGCGTATAAAAAGGTGGTTGCGGTCCATACACACCACCCACTAAATCAACAAACGATTGTTGTTGATAGAAACCGGGTTGTGATGGTAGCGGAGGTGGTGGTTGTGAGTAGAAAACGGATGGTTGGTTTGGTGGTGGTTGCGAGTGTTGTTGAGGAACGTTGGAGGATTGAGCTTGATCTTTCCGGACTTTAGGTCGGAATTTTTTTCCTCCGGTGGCGGGTGACTTGTACTTCTTTGATGAATCCATGGTGATTGAGAGTGATTTGTGTTTGAGAGAGGAGTAGAGGTGTAGAAAAAAATTGGTGTTTTTATGGGGGTTTTATAGTGGTATTTGGTATTTGATTGATTTAAAAAAAAAAAAAAAAAAGAGCCGTTGCACATGCAACGGTCGAATTTAACGGCCAAAAAAATAGTCAATATGCTCGGCATATTTCGGCGAAAGAATGCCGTTGGAGGGGGGCTTTTACGCCGATGCCGCGGATGCCGAGGGTTCGGTGTGCATGCCGAGCACGGCATCATATATGCCGAAGGTTGCCGATGGTGTGCAATCATGCACACCGCCCACCCTTACAATTTATGTTGCATTGTAAACTCCTATTTTGTCGTAAACGGTATCTTTTTGTTGAATCATTTTGAGGTAGTTTAGTGTAACCTTTACTATGATTCATGACATCACATGCCTCCGGTACCGTGTGATCAGGGTGTGACACAAAATCACGAATGGATGAACATACGTATCCATGTATGATTTCAGTGAAAATAAAGATGAAGTTTCGATGCCATTCATGAAAGTGACGAGACTGAACTTGCAATTTCATGTTCATCTTCTACACCTGTGATTCATGTTCATTTTTTTAGATTTTTGATTAGGTGAAAATCATAATTACCGCGGTTATGTGACTGCGCGCTTTTTAATTTTATCTATTTTGAGACGTATTACCTTGTCAAGTTTTGCCTTTGATGCCTCACTTGGCTTACAATATTCAAGAAGAAAATAGCATGTGTAGTATATGTACATGTGAGTTAGACTCAAACACCAACTGAAAATATGGGGGAAAATGGAATATGTATAAAAATAAACTTTGTTTTCTACTTACTAAAACTAGAAATATTTCAATTTTATCTTTATAAAATCAAAGGAATTTTTAGTTTTAGTGATTTGGAGACACGGTCTTTATTGACTTGGTTTCAAGACAATGAATTTTATTAAAAATATTTTTGAATATTTGAAAAGTTTGAGGCTGTCAAGGGCCGTTTTCCAAACGAGCTTTTATGTAAGGCCTGAATATAGACAAACAAGAAGTTTAAACTTGCATAATCTCATCCCTACACTTAAATTGTACATTACCCTCATTGTGCCCAAGTGCAGTAAAAAAAAGAGTAATATGTAATTTAAAATTTTAAAGGATAGAAATTTAATTTTAAAAAGAGAGTAATATGTTCAACTTATTATCAAAAAATCAAGTGACATTGGAGCCATATGTGTATTTAAAACAAATTCTGTGATGTCATCATGTTTTCTTTGATAATTATGACATCATGGAATTTGATTCGAATATACATCTGGCTGCAATGTCTCGCGTTTTCTTGAAATGACTTAGAAAATTGTTACATTATTGTGTTCACTTTGTGATTATAAAGAGTTCAAACGCTACAAATGCTACAAACGCAAAATAGTAAAATTCAAGAGGCTTGAGTTAAACAAAGAGCCTCATCCAACCCGTTTCAGAAACTCTGCAACCAAACTTCGTTTAGCTGCAGAGTCTTTTACGAGACGATCTCGATGGCTTCTCGGCAAGTCTTTGTCGGTGTTGACGCCTAACTCACTGCGCACAACGTACAGACATTTACTCCTATTATCACTTGTACCGTTGTACAAGGCTAGCCAACAGGCGTCTGTATCGTCTCTTAACAGCTGCAACCCCGTGTCAAGATCACTATTGTTGTTTCATAAAGTAAAAATACATGTTGTTGGTATTTTCATACCCTAAATCTTGCATGATGAGGGCCATATAAGAAAACCTAAACGTATTGGCGTCTAGGTAGTTAATGAGTGTACATACACCGCTCTCATATATCCTCCTAGGTGAAACTGTGAAATGACCGGAATGAAAAATCTTTAGCGTGAAATAATTCGGATGTCATGAGTATACATCATCAATAATTAACCCTTTCTTGTACTCATTTATCGAACGAATCAACCACAAATGACTATTGTTGGAAGCCATGGGTATTTCTAGAAGATGGAGGTTTTGGGGGTGAATTGTTTCATAAATTAGGAAGCAGAGGAAGCTAGACGGCGTGATTTGTTTGAGAAATATTGAACAAAATCGTCCGATGTATAGCATTTGTTTTGGTAGCTATAACCTCTATACGCCACGTATAAACCTATATGCGGCGTACATAGTTTCTACCTACCAACCAATTATTGATCTTTAACGCGACGTATACCTCTATACGCGACGTATAGAGCTACCTACGAAAACATCAACGAGCAACAAAAACAATATGCCTTCTAAACATGGCGTATACCTATAAACACAGTGTATAGACTAACCTACCAAAACACCCACGAGCAACAAAAATAATATGCCCTTCTATATGTTGCGTTTACTCTCATACACCGCGTATAGTACTGACTCATCGTACTGACACGTTGACATAGAATGAAAGAATTCTTGTTTTAACCTAAACGTCACGTATACCTTATACACAACTTATAAGAGTGTTAAATTAGATTTCGAGGTCTAAAATAGAAGCAGCGCTTTAAATATATAGAAGGCAAACACAGGGGCGAAGCTTGACCAAAAAGTCAGCATGGGCCGAAAGTTAAGAGTAAAAAAAATTAGGTTATCGCTAGGTTTTAACAATTGGGTTGTATGTTTGGATCGGGTATTCGGGTCGGATATTCGGTTCGGATTGGGTCACACAACAAAAAAAACAAAAATATCTAATTGTTTTGATTTATTAAAATAATTGTTGTTTCACATAAATTAAACTAAATGATGCGAGAGAAAGGAATATTACTTGGAAACATGATTACAACTCAGCCTGACGACCTTTAAGATTTTTGATTTAATCGATTATGCAATAACCGAAGGCTCTTGTTGATTTTCATTAACCGGGTGCTCTTGTTGGGATTGTACTTCTTGTTCTTGAGGTTGTGACTCACTTGTCGTAGCTTTTTGCCTTTTACTATTTTCATTCTCATTGTTAGTTTCTACATCCTTTCTTTTGAAAAAAGAATCAATGGTCTTTGGCATTCTCGTTATATCTATAAAAAGAAACCAATTACACAAATACAATTACAAAAAGTCTAACATTCAAGTTCAATAATCAATTTAACAATCTTATTCACCAAATTCAAAATCAAGTCTAACATTCAAGTTGAACAATCAATATAAACATAATTTATACACAATCTCATTCACCAAGCAATTTAATAAAATCAAGTCTAACATTCAAGTTGAACAATCAATATAAACATAATTTATACACAATCTCATTCACCAAGCAATTTAACAAAATCAAGTCTAACATTCAAGATTAACAATCAATTTAACAAGAGAAACATTTTCCCCCAAATTTAACTCAAGAAAACTCTTTAACTTTTTGATTATTTAGCATCCATTTTTTGATTATCTAGCATCCATTGAACAAATATAAGTATATAACTATGAAATTTGATATAATACCTAACTGAAGACTTGAAATTTGTAGGAGACAAGAGACTAGAGAGGGGGAGTCGGGGAGAGACGCAGCACAGCAGCAGGCGGCGAGGGGCACTCCCGGTCCGGCAGAGGTCGGCGGAGAGGGATGGCGGACTGTGGCGGAGGGGCTGAGCCGCTGAGCTGCTGAGGGAGTGAGGGCATCGAGGGAGTGGCAGACTGTGAATTGAGAACCAAGAAGAATCGCGTGGTGGGAGGGGGGGGGGGAGACAGACTTTAATTTTTTAGGTTAAAAAGGAACCAACTTAAAAATAAAAAAATAAATAAATAAAAAAGAAAAATGCACCAAAAAAAAACGCAGGCCACCAAATTTGTAACCGGGTCTCCATGTTTAATAAATGTAGCGTGAACCAATTGAGTTGTGGAGGTTTTTGTTACTTATATATAGTCCTCATAAATATATAGACTGGGCCAGACTAAGCGTATAAAAAAAATCAAACCGAACAAATAAAAATTCTTACTTCTAAGCGAAAAAAACAGGAGAGACAGGACCCGGACTGACCCCATTAAAATTCGCCCCTGGGCAAACAACTAGTCTAAGGAAAACTTTATTTAAATTTAAAAGAAAAAAAATGCAATTTCACAATTATTTTTAAAATTAAAACCCCATAAAAGGCCAAAACGAGTGATGCCTCTGCCTTGGGTGTGCACAATTATTGTGGCTTCACGTTGATCTGAATCCAAAACTCAGATCTTGTGAGACAAAGTCGAACCCGAATCTCCCTTCAAATCCCCGACGGAAATGTCACCTCGTTGTGCTCTCTTGTTGGAAATTCTCTTCGCCCTTCTCTTTCCCCCTCTCGGAGTTTGCCTCCGATACGGCTGCTGCACTGTAAGCCCCCCTCCCTTTTGCCCCTTTCAAATTTCAATATGCACGCAAACTGTTTGTTAAAATGTCTGACTGACATATTTATTCTAATTGCCTATTGCAGTGTGAAGTCTTGATATGCTTGCTGTTAACTCTACTGGGATTTCTTCCTGGAATCATCTATGCCCTATACGTCATCGTATTACTCAATCCAGATCGTGACGATTACGGAGACCGCTACTATACGCTTGCGTAACGAGAATTGGTGTGTTCTAATCTGGATCTATATTTATATGTGTGATTATCTGATCTATCGATTCAAGATTTGTCTTTAGCCGTTGACTTATGTACTTTGTTTTTAATGTTTATAAATCTTCTGATGTTTCAATCTTGAAGCAATTGCTGTTTACATGGACATGATTTGTGAGTGATGTTTGTTGGTGTTTTAATTTGTTGGGATTTGGTTTAGATGGTAATCAAGATTTAATACCCATATGTAATATTGACTGGTTGTGCAAAATTAGGGTTATTGATGGTACTAAAGTGTAGAATTTTGACATGTTTCATTGGTTTTTGTGGGGTTTTGGTGATTACAAGACCTAGATGATGCCATAATCTGGACTTTTATGTGATCTTGGTTTCCTCTTTCTTGATCATCAGGATACGTTGTATTTTTAAAATTTGTTAACCTGAAAGAAGTATGTTTTTGGTATGTGATTTGCTTATCTCAGGTTATTGCTTCTTAGGCGCCTAGGCCAAAGGCTCACCCTTTGCGCCTTAAATAACTATGCATCATAGGATCCCCCTAGAGCACCATATCTTGCTGTCTCAATTTTCATTTAACAAGTTCTCTTTGTGCTACTTCTTTGGAAAGTATCATTAATGTTGGGATTTAACTTGTTAATCTTGTTTCTATTGTGCATCATTATGTCTTACTGTCAGTTTAGCTAATACAGTTCTCTATGCCAATATGCCATAACCCTTGTAGAGAAAGCTAGCTACAGTTAGCCCTCATTTTGCCATCTTTATTGTCTAATGATTTTGATTGTAGTATTGTAGAGACTCACATCAAAACTGTAATGATCAAATGTTGCAACTTTATTTGGTTTATTGTGTGTCTTAAGCTTGATCTGTTGGTTATTGCTGGGAAGTAGCTTTAGTTAATTTAGTGTCTAAGCTTCCCTTAGTATTAAGACAATCTGATCCACCAACATTTGCATGTGTTTGCATCCTTATTATGTAAGGGTATCAGAAAAACCGAATAAACTAACAAAAACTGATAGGTTGGAGACTCAGCATCAACCATAGCGATTTCCTCTCATAGGCTTTATCCCCTGCAACAAGTCGAAGCATATTTTAATGCATATTTCTGGACCACCAAGTATGACCAAGTAAGGTGGAGGGTGACATTTGATTAAAATGCAAATATAGAATTAAAGGACTTTTGCCTATTTTCAAATATTTGATCTTTATCTCAATATATAAAAGTTAAAACCACACAAA
The DNA here is from genome assembly GCA_039602395.1 of Deinandra increscens subsp. villosa. Classification (NCBI taxonomy): domain Eukaryota; kingdom Viridiplantae; phylum Streptophyta; class Magnoliopsida; order Asterales; family Asteraceae; genus Deinandra; species Deinandra increscens. The sequence goes on along the minus strand of JBCNJP010000020.1, from coordinate 1,655,392 downwards.
TTGGAAAATGCGGTGAAGATGTGGTGGTGGTGACCCGTTACTCGTATCCTAACTCATTCCCACTTATTTTATATTAACTAGTAGGAAACCCGTGTGATGCTACGATTATGATAATTTACAACATGGTATTCGCTTATGTATATTTGAAATCTGAAATACAATTCATTTATTTGAAATTTTTTTTTACTTTACATGTATAAGTCATTAAATTTCAATTATCATTAAGTAGATTGTTTAAATTTTCAATTAAATGCTTTTTAAAAAGACTATTGTTACCCCTTAAAACTCTTACTTTTTTTAAGTAAATGACAAGTTTGTTTTCCTCATTTCCTCATATGTATTATAATAAAGTATAGATAATTCATGTAATAAGTTTTTATGTTTCTTTAACAACTTGTAATATTTAACTTTTTAAAAGAAAGTCCAAAACTACAAGATTGTCTAATATTTTTTCTTACATCCTGATATAAATTTTATAAAAACCTGGTTGTTTTATAATAAATTACTTCTTTATATTTATGAGTCCAGTTTAAATTCTGTTGGTCACCCTCCACCATTTAGTGGTTGATGAAATATTCTGTATTCTCATAAATATTAAAAATAATAATAATAATAATAAAAACTTTATTTTAAACTTTATTTTTAAAACGACTTATTTTTCAATCAAATTTGACCAACATATGGACAAAATTTTGAACAAAATGACGTACATAGATTTTTTTTTAAATGTTAAATATTACAAAATTAAATTATTAAATCAAAATAAATGTTTATGTTAAATTATTTATAAAAAAAGGCCAAAATAAAAGTAAAAGATGATCACAACAAAATAGATAAAAATGAAAAATTATGATAAAGCATTGAGGTGGCAATAAAACAGTGATATATTATAAAATTTGGATGATGACATAAAACACAGCCTTAAGTCTTAAATTCTTTTATAAAATTTTGTGTTCTTGTAAGTATATGTGAGTTTTAATAAAAATAATATGGGTTTTTATATATTAACTTTTAGATGATTATTTATTTTGTTATAACCATCAATAACACAAGCTTTATATGCATCATAGGCGTTTTTGGAAATTTTGGGAGAAAATAGTAAAAAATGTGTTTTTTTTTTCTTCACTAAGTTGTGAAAATGAGTTTTCACCAACTTTAGACAAAAATAACTACATGTAACTGAGGTTAATGTAGCTGGTATTTTCCGGGTTTGTTTAGTTCGTTGTGAGGGTTTTCCAAATCAACAAACCGCGTCCAAAACGAAGCTAAAATGAATGAGATATCAATGCTCAAAGTTAAGGGTTCAAAGATGTGAAAGCTGCAAAAATAGAGAGAGACATTCCAAATATAGAATTGTAACTCATCCCACATTGATTTGGAAGTGAAACTTAAAGTGGCATTAAGGTGGGGTTCCAACCTAGGACTGTTTCTTTCAGTATGGTACATCTCATAGACCCCAGAGGGTGTGTAGCACCCCAAACTCGCACAAGCGAACGTGGCTTGGGCGATGGGCGCAATGTGACGCTTTGATGGCGTACGTCGCACGCTCGCGAGCCATTTGAGTGCCGCCTTTGTATGTTTGGTTCGGTATCTTCACAGGGTTGTGCGTAACAGGTTAGCGCGAGTTAGTCACGCCTGGCGTGACTTGTCCACAGATGTCTCCTGCTTGACGCAAGTTGGTGCGTACCACTGGAACAGTGCGAGTGCGGTGGCGCCTATGTGCTGGTACGCGGAAGCGGGCCGGCAAGCTGGTCGACGCGAATGACCTCCGTGCCTGCATGCGGACACTGGTGCGGATCGTGGGTCTCAGTGACTTGTGTGCGAGTTGCGTATGCGAAGCAGAGGGTCTGCAAGACTGCTTGCAGTGCACGATACGCGGCTGAAGAATGATTGTTGTGCGCGCCCAGTCATTTGTTGCTGAAACAGTCGAGTTAATTTTGCAGTTTTGTTTTTTACCAGGTTAATGGCACTCAAAACTGCCCTTTTTGGTCAATAAATGTAATTCATTGAAGACGTTTAATGAATATGACCGTCTTTATTGTTTTGGGTTTTTCAAGTGGAGGTTCTGCACTATAAATAGTGGACTCATATGTTGAGCTCCACACACCTTAGTAATCATTTTCCATACCCTCTCTAATTCCCCCGCTGCAAATTCTCATTACACAAAACTCTCTAACCTTCTTTATAATTTTCTACCACCTTCAAGAAAAACATTCAAGGTAATATCCGGGATGTGGTTCGCCCCAGCTGTACAAACAGCTTTGGCTATTATACCCTGAGAAATAGAACGGGTTCTCGTGTGAAGACCCGGAATTTGTTTTAAAAGATTTGGTCTAACCCTATCCTTAGCCACCCTGTTTTATTTATTTCTTCTTACTCTAAAGAGTTCTCAAAACTACTTTCTGTCATCTTTTTCTTTTATCTATTTGTATTGTAATTTAATCTCTAGTGCCTGTATTATTATTTGATTGTAAATTTTTCATCTCAGTGTAACTTGTAGCCAAGTTGTTGTTTCCTTTCCTTGTAATTTAGTTATTCTATTTTCTTTATATTCATAAAAATATAATAAAAAGTGTTTTATTTATTTATTTCAGACGCGCGTTTCCTACAAACTTAAAATGTTTTTTTTAAACACCGTTCGTTTTATTTTATAAACTTAACTCTCTCGTTTCGAACAAATTTTGACTCAAGATTGTGTAGTGTTTTAAAACTACATTTTTTCTACTCGTTTTAGTCAAAGGAGCACTTTGCTAATAACGAGTGTTGGTTACAAAGGAACCAACACTTCTATTTGTTGGAGGTTACAAAAGACATAAAATCTAACATCCATTAGGTGGAAGTTATAAAATTGAACTCTCTTCTACTCGTGAAATCGTCCATTAGTTAGAAGTTTTTCTTTAATCATTAAACGTGTGCGTTTAAAACTATTAGTTGGGGGCAACATTGAGTTGCTTATTTATGAATATTAACTTGTTAGTTTTTATTTTAGAAATGACTATCGCTAAGAAATCTAGCGGAGAACCATTGGCTGGCGCTCAAGCCGGCGTGACAACTAACACTATTGCATCTAAGTTGAGAAACCTTAGAAGTTCTCAGCTCTGCACTTCAAAAGGTGGCAACAGAAGATGTTATACTTTACCACCTTGAACCTCGTGCGGTTCCTTATGCAATCCGCTTTCCAAGTTGCTGAAGAGGAGGCCGACGCTCAGAAATTAAGCGCAGTAGATGTGTGGAAGCATTCAGATTTTCTGGCCAGCAACTATGTGTTGAATGGCCTAGTGGACTCGTTATATAACGTGTACTCGGGGATAAAGACTGCCAAAGAATTATGGGAGTCTTTAGACAAGAACTACAATACGGAAGATGTCGGCACAAAGAAATTCGTCGTGGCCTATTTCTTGGACTACAAGATGGTTGAAACCAAGACAGTGATGAAACAAGTCCAGGAGCTTCAAGTTATACTTCATGATATCCACGTGGAGGGTACGTCCCTTCGCGAGACTTTTCAAGTGGCAGCTATGATTAAGAGGCTTCCTTATTCATGGACTGAGTTTAAGAATTATCTTAAACACAAGGGGACGGAGATGACCATCGAGGAGCTTATTTTTTTGTCTTCGGATCGAGGACGACAATAGGCTAGCTAAAAAGGGTGCCACTTTGCAAGCTGAGGGTAAAACAAATATGGTGGAGCATGGTTAGTCTTCAAAGGGGGGCTAAAGGTAATAGTGGGGCCAACGCTAAAGGAAAGGGCAAGTCAGTGGCACTTCTTGGACCGAAGAAAGGGGTTCTGAAAAAGAAGCCTCAACTGGTCCAAGGCAAGTGCTACAACTGCGGTAACATGGTCATCCCGTAGAAAACTGCAAGGCACCAAAGCGTGAGCGGGCACATATAGTGGATTATGACGTGCCTCTGGTGGCAATGATCAGGGAGGAATCGACGTTCATAGCTGAAGTCAATATCGTGGGCGACAACCCAGGCTGATATATTGACGGTGGGCCACCCACCGTGTCTGCAGAGACAAGACCCTCTTTAATACGTTTAAGGAGGTTGCGGGAACTGTAACTTGGATTTGGAGCTTAACCTTGGAAGATCCAAGCTTGCTTCTCCACCTATCTTCCTTTCTTTTTGGTTTGTGTAAGTTTTCTTCTTATTCCATGATTTTGCATGATCAAGATTTGAACTTTATGGTGTGTTTAGGTTAGATCTATGGAAATACATGATCAAGATTGGATTTTTATGATGAATTACGGTTAGATCTATGTCATACATGTTGATTATTGATAAATCTATGGTATACATGATCAAGATTGGATTTTTGTGATGAATTAGGGTTAGATCTATGTCATACATGTTGATTATTGATAGATCTATAATATAATGATCAAGATTGGATCTTTATGGTGTAATAGAGCTATATCTATGTCATACATGTTGATTATTGATAGATCTATGTAATACATGATCAAGATTGGATCTTTTTGGTGTAACAGGGTTAGATCTACACCATGCATGTTGCTAATTTAAAGATCTATGAATTTCATAATCAAAATTTGGTTTTTATAAAGAATCTAACCTAGATCCATGTCATACATGCTTGTTAATGTTAGATCTAGTAATCTCCATGATCAAGTTAGGGTTTTTAGGTGTAAACCTAGCATTGATGATGAATCTGTAGGACCACCGTTCGTATTTTAAACGATAAAATAAATTTCCACTAGATATTTGATACAATTACAACGGAAAGACAATATCCCTACACTAATACAATACAAGAAAAAGAAACCTAACTATTACAATACAAAGAAATAAGACAATGCAAATAAATGAAATACAATACAAACGAAAATAAGAGAATTACATAAACAAAAGAAAAAACAGTGGGTTGAAAATATTATGTTGATTAAACAATTACTAGATTAATTGGGTTGAAGAAAGGAGTTTTAATTTATGAAAATATAGATTTAAGAAAAGGTTTTAGACGAAGGCATCGAGTAAAACCCGTTTCCCTTAAAACAAATTCTGGGTCTACACAAGATCCCGTTTTGTTTCCCAGGGTAGAATCGTCGAAGTCGAGAGTACGACCGGGATAACTCTAGACCCAAAATTACCTTGAAGCTCTTGAACTTGATGATGATCTTCAAGAAGGTTGGAAGAAGTTCTTGAGATGAAGATGAGAGAGTTTTAGAGAGAAAAGAATTATCTAATTCTTGGTGTACCTTTCAACTAAGAATTATCTTGGTATTTATAGGTGAGAATGAGTTGTAACAACTCGTTCACCATAAACCAAGTTCATAACTCATGGTGTAACATCATTCAACATCATAAATTCAAGTTGAAACATATTCAACAAGAATTATGACATGGATTCAACTCATAAGACTCAATCTCCATTCAATTACTATTTTATTAAATAATATATATAAATAATATATATATATATAAATAATATATATATTTTAATAAAGTTCCAACAGAATCTTAATAAATTGTGTGGTTAATTTGCTTGAATCTTCATGAAATTGCCATTTAATGTTAAACCTAGGGATGATTATGTAAAATTGCATGTTAGTTAATATTAGTAATGTTATCTTGCACGATGATTAGTTAATCAGGGATCTTCATGACAATAAATAATTGTTGCATAATATATATTATGTTGTGATGAACCATGATGAAATCTTGCATGTATGTTGTTACTCATGATTATTATATGTCTAAACATGTTAGAGTGATTATGATACCCATTATTTGACTTTATTTGAATTACATGAAAATATATATATTTTTAGGATGACGCGAAGCGAATTATTGTGATAATAATTACTTGACATCACATGTCTTAGTACTAGAGATGACCCACCTTATAAATCATGAACGTACGTTATCAATATAACAAATCACTAACGAGTCGTCAAGTCGATTGTGTCACTTTGAGTCGTGGAATTAAATTACTTATTTATTTATTTATTTATCTATTTATCTATCTCATTTAGTCGTCAAAGTCATACTCGGGGTCTAACCGTCTCATTAGGTGGTGTCGTTGTCTGTTCATATCTCTTGTACCAAGTGAGTGTTCATAGCTCATTTTCTTTTAACGTTTTAGGGTGCAACATGTACCATTATCAAACCCACGATCTTTGTTCATTACTCAAAAACTACATGGGAACTCTATGTGGTTATATGTGTTCTTGTATGTGAACTTGTGTGATTTGTTGTTATGTTGTGCTCGATCTCTATCTCATACTCGCGTGACATTAACTGTAAAAAGCTGGGGTTACAATAATAAATCTATTGGTGTGACGACCCACCTGACCTGACCGGTGTTTGGCGTTGGGTGATTGGAAACTCTATTGTCAGGGTTGGCTCATGCACCCTTGTTTGCTCTATCTCATATTAGGTTTATCGTACTTGATTGCACTTAACTCACTGAATCACATGTTTTAACCTATTATAGTATACCAAACCTATGTTTACTTACCAACTATTCGTAGTTGACCTTTATGTTGTACATGTTGTAAGCTTGCCATTTGATGATGGTGATATTGTTGATGACACTTTAGTATGTATGCAGACTTAGTTGTGACCTAAATTAAAAAGACGAATTATGTTAACATTGTTGAATTGTTATTTTATATAATGTATGATTTAAGCTAATGTGATTATTATGAAATGGGTGATTAAGGTTATCGTAACATTAGAGCATTCACACCCTATTCCCTATCTTTATCCCTATAATTTATATATTTATTATTATTTTTCCCCTCTTTTTCACTCACAACCACAATCTAATAATATTTTTATACCCTTTATCATTACCTTTTCTCTCTCTTCAGTCCTCAAATTTTACAGTTTCACTAATTTTTTCCCCAAATATAGGGATTCACCAAATTTTTTCTCAAATATTTATCTCTCATCTACTCACAACCACTCACAACTACACCTTAAATTTTAAGGTTTACACACATTTATTATAGGGAATGGGCTGTGAATGCTCTTACATTAGTGTTATGTGCATCTTAATCATCGCACGCCGACATATTCCGCCGTCGGTTAGGGTGTGACAGATTGGTATCAGAGCCACGACTATAGGGATCTAGGTTATTAGAACCGGCTTGACCTAGACTTACGCCTTGGGTGTCCTGCATAAGTGCCTCATGCGTAGTATGACTATATGATTTATATGTTCATTAATTGCTTTTTAGTCTTGTCTACTTCATTCGTTGTCTTTATTTCTATCAGTCAGCAGACACTTTTATACAAATCACTTGAGCCTTCCTAGTCTCCTTCCTTAGTTATGGTGCCTTACGTTCCATTTAGGAAAATTGATTTCTCAATTTTTATAATCTCGTCAGAAATAGGGTCTTAGTGGTTGACATGTAGTAAGTGGAAGGGTGAAAGCACTGGTAGTCGGGTTTTCTGTCTAGAAAAGTGTTGCGTATAAATCCGAATCTTCCGACGAACCTGGACGCTCACCTAGGACGCCCCGATGAGAGTGCCAAAACCATCATTCACCATGTCTCGCCTCTTGTCTCATGATTGTTCCGCTCCCTTTTTCTCAGCATGGATCGCAACCATCTTCACAACAACTGCAAGATGGCCCAGAGAATTACACGTTAAGTGGCGGCTGCTCTCCCTAAGCTGATCCAGCAAGCCCTTAATGCAAATTCCATCAATAATGATGCCGCAGTAAACTCTAACATGTTTACCTTATCTATGATGATGTTTGAAACCTTATCGGTCTATGTCGAGCATGCATTTATGTTCCAGAATATGTTTATCTCTTTAGATTCCGAATCGTTTACCTCTCATGCCACCTTTAACATTTTGTGTACGTTGGGTGAGTTCTTGATGATGGGTTCACGAGTTTACAAGTTGCATAGTTACGGGATTACATGCATACGTGGAAACATATGGGCACATTAGCAAGCTTACAAACCTACGTACACATGACTATATGTTTTAATAAAAATTTCAAGTTATCCATTTTAAATGTTCTAGTTTTGAGTGTTTGTGATTTTATGTGATCTTGCATGTTAATTGAGCTACATGAGCATTTAGCATTCGTTCATTTAGCGTTTTATTAAATAGTCAACCAACGTTCAGGACGGACTTGTGTGTAAGTATTTATGGACTACTTGATGTTGATACCTGATATGTGCGTCGTGTGAGGTATCAAACAAGTTCAAAGATCATGTCAAACTAGGTCTGGCCGAACTATGTCCGAACCTGGAGTTCGGACTGGCCGAACTTGAGGTTCGGCCGAAGCTCGGACCAGCTAGTATATATAGATGTTTGGTCTTTGTAATTGGGAAGAGTTCTGAGCGTGTTAGATCTGTTAAGTGTGTGTTTCTGAGTGTGTATTCTCTGAGTCTGTATCTGAGTGTTTACTGGTTGTAGTTGTTCTTCATTGATCAATAAATCAATCGGTTAATTACGTTTCGATGTCCGATTAGCTAGATCGAGTAGACGATCCTATGCTCACGCATTTTCACTTGACACATCTCATAAACAGTGGCGGGCCCAGGATTTTATTCCTGGGGGGTTATTTTTTTCAACCATCTTTTTTATTTCAATATCGATAATAGATTTTTCAGATCGAGTCGGGTAAAATAATATTGTATCATATCATAACGAAAATAAATCGTCATTATAAAGCAAAGAAGACAATAAAAATACATTGTCATTGAGCGGCTGTTGAGGTCATAACGCATTTAAGCGTTTAGGGTTTTCGGAAAATTATAAAAAAAAAAAGAAGCAAAACTGTTTAAAAAAAACGGAGGGGTGTGAGGATTGAACTTGGGACGTTCTAATAGAAACGGCGGAGCCTTAAACCAAGCCCAAGACCATTGAGCTGTATTAAATTTTGTTAGTGGATATGGGGATGGGACCTATTTAACTGTTTAGTTCTCCGGAAATTCCGAAATTAAAAAAAAAAAAGCAAAGTGAAAACAAGAAGGGTGAAGGGTCGAACTTGAGACCTCCCAGAGAGAAACGCGGCGCCTTAATACAAGCTCAAGACCATTGAGATAAATTAGATTTTATTAATCCATTAGAGGTCAATTATATATATTTATGGGGGTCATAGGGATTTTCGTTTAAAGATGTCCTACTAGTAGTACAAAATCGATGGGGGTCACTTGACCCCACTTGGTTCTATGTAGGTCCACCCCTGCTCATAAACCCTAATAGATGTATGAATACACGTATGTTTAAAATAACGAGGGTTTCTGCATGTCAAGGATCATCTTAATTTATCAGGTGTCACACGTATCATGACACGTGACAACCTAAGAAGAAGACACATGACACAATGATACTAAAGAAATCTAATTTGCTTATATAGATAGAAGATAATTTTGTTGGACTTGTAAGCCTAAAGCCTGCTACTTGTATTAAATTTGGTCAAGTTTTAACAATTCAGTAATATTTATTTTTATTATATTTAAGACTCTTTCAAAGATAGCCGGCCTCCTCCCTCATGAATAGAAATTTAATATTTTATTAAATAAATTAACGCGCATTTGTTTTTTATTTTTTACATGAATTAATTATTGTTAGAATTAAAGATTATGACTTTCAATATTCGCCTCTTCCATAATACGACCAATCGCTTCAAACAAACGGGGAAAAAGTTCCTATTTTCAAACTTACTCAACAACTACAACTACAAGTCTATTAGGACTTCACTAATTAAACTTTCTTAATTTCTTCTGTTCACAAGTATACTTAAAGAACATGGCAGACCTTATAGCAACCAGTAATGTTTCTGCATCATTACCTAAAGTCATGGGTTCAAATAGTGGTAAAAAGCATCTTACATAAAAATGTATGGTAATGTTGCATACTTGAAATTGCGAAGCTATCAGTTCCCTACCGGTCCTTTGTGCAAAGTAGGAGCTAACTCAAGCATCGGATTTGCCCGTACCCTTAAATTGGATTTCACAACGACCGTGAATAACAAAGTTGATCGATAAACCTTAAACGGGTCGTTCGTAAAATCTTAGGTGGATCTATTATGGACATTTTAGTCATAGACTAGATGTGAGTAGATATTGAAAAGGATCCGCTAGAATGACAGAATATAAAACCGTGAATTTTTAAGTGAATAAAACAGATAATATTGGTTAATATGATAGACCGAAGACATATATTATGAATTAATATATTAAACAAAAGTGCAAAATAATTTAAAATGCTTACGCTTACCAAAAGGACTAGGGCATCTTGTCAAAAGCAAAAGCGAGCGGTGACTCTATCAGAATCTTCAAATTCGACTGGAAGCGGATGGAACTCAGAATTTAATAGGTCTTGTCTAGAGGTCGATCTATGCCCTTAACCACTGCGGATATTCATGATCTATCAAAACAAGTATCGGTTAGTGGTGTCAAAATAAATAAAGAAAAACTACAATTATATTACAAACTTTGAATGGGTCAATAAAGACTTTGAGGAAAAAGCTCATGGCAAGAATCCAAGACTCTTGTGACAAGTAAACATCATTCTCATCTCAATTTCTTCTATATTTAACAATTTTACATTCATTTATTAAAAAAGTATAATGATTTCAGAACTTATTGCAACATGGTCTTTAAAATGATCTCAGAACCATCTTCATACTAAAGTAGAGAACACTATGAAGTTTCTCAATCCTCCCACTCTTTTCCTTGTGATTATAAGTCTTACTATGTGTAGTGATCAAACTTGTGCTATGAACTCTATGTATTCTTCTCATGTACCAAACAAAGGGGCTTATTGGCCTTCATGGTCCATAGATTTTCCGCCATCGGCTATCGACACCACTCTCTTTACTCATGTTTATTACGCCTTTCTTTCTCCTAGTAACGTCACATTTAAGTTTGAAATCGATTATCCGACCGCTCTGTCACTCAAAAACTTCACCACCACTCTTCACGAAAAGAAACCGTCCATCAAGACATTGTTTTCCACTGGAGGTGCTGGAGAAGACCTGAAAATATTATTTTCCCGCATGGCCCTAGGTCATGACTCGAGGAAAAGTTTCATCTGTTCCACTATAGAAGTGGCACGGAAGTTTGAGTTTGACGGGGTTGACCTAGATTGGGAGTTTCCTCAAACCCCAACCGACATGGTCAACTTTCGTCACCTGCTTCACGAGTGGCGTGTGGCGGTGAAGAAAGAAGCCAGGTCAAGCGGTAGACCACAACTTCTTCTTTCAGCCGCCACATATTATAAGCCGGAAATTACATTGGATAATGTTTATCGTACATATCCGGTTGCTTCCATAAATAAAAACTTGGATTGGATAAACGCAATGTGTTACGACTATCACGGAGGATGGGACCTCACCGCAACCGGGGCCCACGCGGCCTTATACGATCCAAATAGCAATGTGAGCACAAGTTATGGGCTCCACTCATGGATCAAGGCTAAGCTCAAAAAAGAAAAGTTGGTGATGGGGTTGCCATTATATGGACATTCATGGCAACTAAAAGATCCATCTTTATATGGTATCGGAGCTCCGGCTGTAGATATCGGACCCGGGGATAAAGGACAAATGAGTTATATTGAAGTGGAAAAGTTCAATGCCCAGAATAATGCCATGGTAGTGTATGACTTGTCAACGGTATCTGTTTATTCGGTTGCAGGAACCTCTTGGATTGGATATGATGACGTTAGATCGGTGAAATCGAAGATAGAATATGCAAGAACACTTAAAATAGGAGGATATTTCTTTTGGGCAGTGGATGGTGATAAAGATTGGAAAATCTCCCAAGAAGGTATGTTACAGTTTTACATTCAGTTTTAGTTTGAAAATGAATAATAATCAAAAGATGAAATATTAACCATTATGTTGGTTGTATCTATATGCAGCTTCAGAGACGTGGGTTATTTGAACCCGACCCGAGGGTGAAATGGAGAAGTGAGATTGTATTTGTTTTGTTTGGTTAAGAGTTATATTAGGCATGAACTCAATGTAATTGGTTGTATGGTTAAAAAGAATGATGTATGTTTGATCTTGATCTAATATAAAAAATGATTAGAACTCAATTTCAGAGTGTTTGTTAATTGTTATGATTGTTTATTTCTTTTAAAATAAGTAGAGAAACAATTTTGAAATTTTCTTGATCTTTGTTTTCTTTTTTTAACCGTAACTTTTTGTCCATGAACACTTACCATTTAAAAGGATAAAGTCTTATCCAACAATCTAATACACAAGATCAAAATACATCCAGCACTTTAGAGTAGGGCTGGCAATTTTGACACGGACACGAAAACACGACACAAAACACGAAATTGTTAACAGGTTTCGTGTTTTGTCTTAACAGGTTTCGTGTCGTTAACAGGTCGACCTGTTAAGACCTGTTAATTTTCGTGTCTTAACATGTCGAAACCTGTTAACCTGTTAAGACACGTTTATATTTTAATAATAATATATATTTTTTAAATAATATATTAAAGATATATTAGAATTAGATTATTAGGTGACGTATCTCAAAATTCCATTCCATCTTTGTCGTAACATACACTCATATATCTCTCAATTCTTAAACCCGTTAAAATACAGGTCGTGTTCGTGTCTAAACAGGTTGAGTGAAACAGGTTTTATCGTGTCGACCGTCGATTAGTTAAAATTTCGTGTCTAAACAGGTTTTATCGTGTCGACCCGTTAAAATGCAGGTCGTTTTCGTGTTTTGAAACTAGACACGAAAAGTTTTCGTGTCGTGTTCGTGTTTGAGACCAATTGTGTCGTGTCTAATCGTGTCGTGTCTTAACAGTTTGTGTCTGACACGATTTGCCAGCCCTACTTTAGAGAGAGGTATTTATAAAAGCCATATCTTTTATCTGAGATATGAAAAAGTTTACTCTCGTCTCATCTTTTACACCTAATTAGTAAGAAAAGCTTACTTTTCTTTCTTGGATGCGATCAAGGTTCTAAACCTTTTTCCACTAAGGCGAAGACTTGTAGTCAAGATGACTCTTCTGTGTTTCCATTAATGGAACTATAATAATAAGCTATGAGTAGCTTGGTATGACCAGGATACTGTGAAGTTGGCATGTCGGTCCGTATGGTATACCTTGATGCGTTATCATTTCGTATGTTCTGTTGTGTAATTGTGCTACACAACTTATGTGCCAGACCTAAGTTAGGTCCCTCTGGGTGTATTGAAGTGACCTTTGCGTTAAGACGCATATAAGGTTCGATGTGACAGGACCGATGGTTAATTATTGGATGTGTTCCTATAAGGCCACAACATTCCCTGTAATAGGGCATATGTTTTGAGTCGGTTCCTTAACATGAAGTCCTGCAACTTCTCTTCGGAGAATCTGATAATGAGAAAGACTCGTCAAATTTGTGACTTGTCGCTACTATAGGAATCAGTTACTAGGTCAGATTATCAGTAAACCTACGAAGGTGAGGCTGATTAATTCCGCATGTTTCACCAAGTGAGGGTGATTGGAAAAGAATGCTGATCGGGAAGTGACAGATGGTTCCTATGGTTTGATGTCGGAGGAATTCCTTCTGGTAACACTACAGAGTGGTGATTAAGTCCGTGTGGTAGTGAAATCACTTAAAAGTATATAGGACGTTCGTAGTAGCGGAGCCGGTAGGAAGAAGACATACGATATTTGCACCAAGTGGTAGCATTATCACCAACACGCTAATCGTACTGCCTTTAGTTGCAATTATAGTACTATATACGGGACGTCGTATCAAGACCGAGTGATAGCCGGTACCACACGGTGAAATATTAAGACGAACTGTCAAGTATGAAGTGATAGTAAGTCCACGCTAACGGCATGTAAGTCCACTAGGTAGTAACATCATAGGAAGACATCACGGGCCACGTGGTGGCACTAATGAGATAGATGTCCCTAGGAGAACATCATGCGTGATGTGATCCACAAGCATTAGGTTACTCCCCGTCCTGGTAGGTAGGGCGAATTTCGGGACGAAATTCATTTAAGGAGGGGAGAATGTGACACCTTGTTAATTCCGGTAAATCTGGGGGAAATTTTTCCAATTAATAAACTGAACTCGGTAAGCCCAGTTAGGCCCGTTAGGCCCATTAAGAGAATTGTGGCCCATTAAAGGCCCAATCCATATACTCGAGGTCCGGATAATTCGTTATAAGTATTCTAACGATTCGTTATGAAATACAAAGTGTTGCGGAACGAGAAACGATGAAATCGGTAAACGGGACTGTTATGCAACATTAACCGAAAAGGACGTATTTAATTATTTAAGATGGCTTAACCGACCCCGTGAAGTTAAAAGTATTTTTCTGAGCGTTCACAGAGAATTACAGTCATGATTATATATTCGGTTCGTAAAACGGAAATAAATGGGATTTGCGTCGGATACGCACCTTATACCGAATTCCTACTAAATATTTATCAGATTATTTATAATCTAATGTTTAAGTGTTCTGAGAATATTTACGGGACTCATATAATATTACAGACATGTCGGGAATTATTATGAATAATTACTTGACAATCAGTATTTAACGTGTTCGGAGATTGCGGTATAATACCCGATTATCGAATTGTACTACATTTTCTCTTGAATTAGTACATAATGTACTTTCCTTTTTTTTTTCTTTGTGTACATCTATCACCCATACACACATTTTGTGTAAATGAAAGAAAGAAAGAGAGAGAAAGAGCCGTGAGGCTCTCCCCCCCCCCCCCCCTTCTCCCCGTTTTCCCGGCCACGGCGGCGCACCCGGGCGGCGACCGTCTTCGGCCAACAACGGCGGCGACGACTGCTCTCCTACTCTCTCTCGCTGCTCTCCCTCTCTCTCGTGTTGTCTCTCTCTGGCGCGAGCAACAGCAGCGGCGCCGCTGCCTCGCTCACGGTGGCGGCGGTGGCTGCGGTTTACCCGAGCGACGACGGTCCGACGGTGGCGACCACCCTTCAGCCCTCTCGATCTCTCTCCTGTTTGTACCCGTACCGACACAGCAACAAAAGCAGCGGCAGCCGCGATTCCGGCTAGGGTTCCGCCGCAACAGCGGCGGCGGCGGCGCCCCTCCTTGTGTTTTCTGGCGACAATCACTTCGGTAACGGTTCGATCTCCTTCCCTTTTCTTTTCTTTTCAAGTTTATTTCAATCCCTGAGTCCCAATGTATGACTGCATGTTACAGATTCGAACGATTGTTGTGTTTGATAAAGTTTGGTTGTTACAAGTGGTGTTACACGGCGGCAGATGGATTAATCCGGCGGCGGCCATGGCCTCCGGCCGCCGGAACGGGAATGGATGATGATGGAGATATGTTGGTTGGTCTAGAAATGCTTTTAGATTGGTTGTGGAGATGAGTTTTGGCAGATTTGAGTCAACTCGGTACCGAGTCAACTGAGTCGGCTCGGTAAACGCTTCTGGTCAACAGATTTGGATGGTCAAACGAGGTCAAACCAGAAAACCGAGCTTACAGTATTGCTCTTGACGAAAAATCTTGCGGGATAGACTACTTATTCGTTAATTTCGGTGTCAGGTCAAGAAAGTCAAAGAAAGTCAACCGGGTCAAACCCGTGACGATTATGGTCAACGATTTTGAAGGGTCAAACGAGGTCAAACATGGAAACCGAGCATGGATTATTGTTCGTGGCGAAATTCTACTTGGAATGGACTATTCGCTCGTCGAATTCGGATGTGTTTAGCATTTTCGGTTAACCGGGTTCGAGTCTGCGTACCGACCGGAGGTATAACCATGTTCGCTATCTTGTTATTGTTTTAGTAGTATTGTATACGTCGTGTGAGGAACGTTCTGTCAAATGGAAGTATTATTGTATATAAAACGACAATATGAAGATCAATGTAGGGAGGAATTCATTATTTTGTTTAGCTTGATTGTATAGTTTAGTTTACTTTGTAATGTTGACTTTTGGTAGGCTAGCGAAACTACCGAGCGAAACTGTAGTTTCGCTCGGTACATAGATTAGACTGTCTCAGTGACAGTTTCGCTTGGCCAGCGAAACTGCCAGCGAAACTGTTCACTAGACAGTATATATATGCCGCCTTGTGCAGCCTTTTGGCAACTTTTGCAACAATGGTGAACCCTAATACAAGAAATCGTTTATTGGTGAGTTTTGGTGACGGCTAGGAGCATTTCTTACTATTTTTGTAGCTTGTAATCATCTCTTATCAATCTTTGGTTCATGTTGTGATTGTTCAAGGCTAGAAAACCATTTTAGCTATTGAGAATCATCTATTGTTGTTATTTCTTTGGTTTTCTTCTCAAAACACCTTCATTTGCACTGATAAAGATCAGTGAGGACCAACAATATGGTATCAGAGCCTTTGTGCTCTTGATTTTGGTGTTTTTTGAGTGTTTTTGGTTAAAACTTTGAAAATCTATTTTGATTCTGAAATCTGATTGTTTTGGACTGGAAATTGATTGAATATTGTGTGTTTTGATGTCCTGAAGACTAAGCAATCAACCGATCATTGCTCTATAGTGATTTGGGTTGATTTCTGATCATTTCTTCTTCAAAAAAGAGGGTTTTCTGTTCTGGGCGAAACTGCTGATTATTCAGCGAAACTGTGCCTTCAAACAGCGAAACTATCAAGCGATTTGGCAGTTTCGCCGTATTATTACCGAGCGAAACTATCATCACCGAGCGAAACTATTCTTTCGCCGAAAATCGAGAAGCGAAACTATTGTCATTTTTCTTGAACGAAAGTTCAAACCAGTTTCCAGCGAAACTAGCTAGCGAAACTGTGTGTCATCGGGTATTTCCGAGCGAAAGTACTGCCCGTGCATACAGCGAAACTAGTTGGCGAAATTGCTGACTGGATTCAGTGTTTCCAAGCGAAACTGCTGGCGAAATTATAAAATCCAGCGAAATTGTTCACATGTTCAGGATTTCCGAGCGAAATTGCTGGGCGAAACTATATCACCCAGCGAAACTAATCAATTTGTCTTGTTCTTGGCTTGTTTTATGTCTTTCTTATTTCAGGCTGATTTAAGATGGCATCGGGTACAAATGCTGCTGACACTAAAAGTATTGCTCCAAACCGACCACCAAGGCTGATCAATGGCGACAATTTTGAAGATTGGAAACGATGTCTGAAATCGTTCTTTTTATACACCGATTATAATCAATGGTTGTCAATTGTCAACGGACCTCACGTTCCAACAACTACTACTGGTGAAGTAACACAGATCAACAATAATCCGTCTTCCTTTACTGAGAAGGACTTGAAACTCATTGATCGTGATCAAAAGGCTCTTGGTGCTCTTTCTCTATGCCTGTCACAAGAAATCTACAATCGTTTTGCTGAACACACTGATGCAAAAAGTTTGTTTGACGCTCTCTGTGAGTTTTATGATGGCAATGAAGACCTGGTAAAGGACAAGGAAGCCCAAGCCACTAAAGAATTCAATTCATTCACAAGCATGAAGAATGAAAAGTTAGTTGATTTGACAAATCGCTTCCTAACTGTATCAAGCAATCTGAAGAAATATGATGCGAAACTCACTAACTCTGAACAAATCAAGAAGCTGCTGGATGCTCTTCCACCCGAGTGGAGCATTCAGGTTCGCATGCTAAAACAAGAAAGAAGTTTCCCCGATTACAAGCTCATGGATGTAATTAACAAGCTTAAATCCTTTGAGTTGGATGTTCAAAGGAGAGAATACAATCAAACCATGGGTCCTACTAAAGTTTATTCTCAGAACTCTGCTTTCATCTCAGCCGTCACTCCCAAAGGAGCCTTATCTCAACTTCAATCTTCACATCTTGGATCTGGTTCATCCTCAACTGCTTCCGCCACTAATCAGCAAACATCCCAGATTTCACCTGAATACATGGGATTGTTCTCATTGTTTACTAACAGTTATCAAGCTTTCGCTGCTGGAGAACTTCAAGGTTCGACTCTGACTGCTGAGGATATGTACCAAGTTGATCCAGATGATTTGGAAGAAACTGACCTGAAATGGCAAATGGCCATGTTGACTGTTCGAGCTAGAAAATTCTTCGAACGCACTGGGAGAAACACCTTCAAGAATCAAAATGGAAGAGTTGGTTTCGACAAGGCTAAGCTTAGATGCTACAACTGTAAGCAACTTGGCCATTTCAAAAGGGAGTGCCCAAGTCCAATTGTTACTGAACCGACCTCTGAGCCTGCAACTCGTGCCATCCCTATCACTGACAAAGCAGAAGCCAAGCCAACCAAAGAAGTGGCTCTTCTGACTAACTTTGATTGGAGTTCGGAGGTCTCTGAAGCCGAGGAAGCCATCAATCAAGCTCTTGCAGCTCAAATTCATGAACAAAGCAATGAGCACACAGTTAACAGTTGTCAGAAGGAAGAAGCTGAGAAGAAGGTGAATGAGAAAACTGCAAGCACACCAGCGTGCACATGTGAAAAGGCTCTTGCTGCAGAAAAGGTTATAATGGATCTCTCATATGAATCTGTTCAAGATATGTGCTCTCATCCTTGTAGAATTCGTTTGTTCGGCATCTACAAGGCCAATCGATTGTTGATTGACACCAACAACGAATTAAAAACCATGAACACCCAATTAAAAGAAAATGAAGCAAAATATTTTGTGAAATTAAATGAGGCAATGCATGAAAATGAACATTTAAAACAAACTCTTCTTGCAAAAAATGTTGAAATAAACATGCTTTCTGAAAGAGTCACATTAGCCCAATTTGAAACCTCTCAACTTCAGACCAAGTTAGATAGATGGACCGTTTCACAAATGAAAGTTGAAGAGATGCTCGTTAAACAACGAGGAGCTAAAATAAAAACCGGAATAGGTATGGAGAACAATGGGAATGTGTTTCCTAAGGTTTATCCTCCTCCTAGCACGCATTGTTATTCACCTACTCCGAAACCTCATCCCTTAAATGATTTAATTCCTAGTGATGCTAACAGTCTGCATGCAGGTCTAGAAGGAGTGAACCATAAGGAGATCAGGGAGGATTATGATAATGGATATGGTAACACAAGTGGGCTTGGATGCGGTAGTCTTAATTCTAAGGAGTCTGTTTCAAGTAGTAGTTTGAATTCCAAGAAGTCTAGTTCAGACAGTAGCGTAGCTAGTAGTAGTTCTTCTTTAGATAGCAGTAGTGAAGAGTCCGTGTCTGTTAATCAAGAAAGATTTGTTTCAAATGAAAATGTTCAATGTCATGCAAGTACATCTCAAAATCGATTCAACAAATTTCTTTCTAATCCAATTCCTTCTTTTACACCGATACGAATTTCAGAACCTACAGAAAAACATATTTCTCGAAAGAAGGAATCATTTTTGAAAACCAATAATCCAAGGATTTCAAAAGATAAAACAAAAGTGGATTTTGAAACCAACAGTGACTCTGATTATAGAACATCAGATTCTGAGGAGGAAAGTACTTCAGAAACCTCCTCTTGCACAAGTCACAGATCTCACTGTTTCAGATGTGGTAAGGATGATCATGTTGTTAAAAATTGCAAAGAAAAATTAAATCGAACAAACCATGATAGATCCTTTGGCCACAAGGTAACCAGTTTTGTAAAACAATTCCTTGGGGGAAAACAGAAAGTCACAAATCCCGGAAATGCAAAAGTCTGGGTACCAGTTATTAAGTAATTTCTCGTTTTGTATTGCCAGGCACTCCCGAAGAACAGTTACTGGCATATAGATTCGGGATGCTCTCGGCATATGACAGGGATGAAAGACCTGCTCACAAATTACAGAATCGTGGATGGTGGGTTCGTTTCTTTTGCAGGAAATAAAAGAGGTGGTAAGATGGTTGGACAAGGAGACGTGTCAAATGGATCTCTAACTCTGGAGCACGTCAACCATGTACCCGAATTAAAGTTTAATCTTCTGAGCGTGTCACAAATCTGTGACAAGAATATTCCCGTATTGTTCAAAGCAAATGAATGCCTGTTTCTCAAGCCTGAATTTACTGTGCCCGAAGAGATGGTGGCGATGCGTGCGCCTCGCATCAATGACACATACTTGCTGAATTTGACCTCAACTGCATCACTCACCTCCTCCATGACTTGTTTACTTTCAAAAGCATCTGTTTCTGAGTGCTTCTTGTGGCATAGACGTCTAGGACACATAAATTTCAAAATTCTAAACAATCTTGTCAAAAACAATTTGGTCCGAGGTCTTCCATACAAAGATTTTTCTATTGTTAAAAAATGTCTTTCATGTGCTAAAGGAAAACAACATAAGAAGCCACATAAGCCCAAATTGGAGAATTCTATTTCTAGTCCCTTAGAATTGCTCCATACTGACTTGTTTGGACCTATTAGTGTCCCAAGTTTGGGAAAGAGAACTTACTGTCTTGTTGTGACTGATGATTATTCCAGGTACTCTTGGGTCAGATTCTTGAAGCACAAGAGTGAAACGACTGAAGCTTTACAAAATATCATCCTGTCCGTGGAAAGCTCAAGAAGCAAGAAAGTCAAGGCAATCAGAAGTGATAACGGAACTGAATTTCGAAATCAGATCTTTGACTCATTCTGTGCAAACAAAGGGATTCTTCGGCAATACAGCGCAGCAAGAACTCCACAGCAGAATGGAGTTGCTGAAAGGAAGAATCGCACACTGGTTGAAGCTGCTCGCACAATGCTGATTGAATCAAAGCTGCCTATCATTTTCTGGGCTGAGGCTGTGAACTGTGCGTCCTACGTGCTGAATCGTGTCCTGATCGTAAAAGATAAGATGAAGACATCCTACGAGCTGTATCATGGAAGAAAGCCGTTGATTGACTTCTTTAGGCCGTTTGGATGTTCGTGCATATTGCTGAATACCGAAGCTCAAATCACAAAATTTGGAGCTGTCTCCGATGAGTGTTTCTTCATGGGGTATTCTTCATCACAAAAAGCTTACCGTGTTTATAACAAACGTACTCGTATTGTGCAGGAATCCTACTACGTGGACTGGCAAGAATCTAACTCTCCCAACACCGGAACTGGACCCGAATGGTTTTATGATTCAGACACACTGTTCAAGTCATTCAATCTTCCTATCCTAGCTGAAGCAAATGACAATCCTCCTCTCGTAATTATCACCCCTCAACCTGAAATTCCACAACAAATCCCATCCTCATCCTCAGAAACCCCACATCAACCCGATCCTCCATCTTCCTCTCATGAACTACCTCAAACCACCGAACCCGCTCCCCCCACCTTGACTTAAATCTCAAAACCTTAAAAGATCATCCACATGACCTCGTCATTGGCTCAATTACGGATGGAGTGAGGACTCGTCATCAGTCAGGATTGATTAATGAATGTTTGTTTGCGTGTTTTCTGTCTCAGATTGTTCCTAAAAACATAGATGAAGCTCTTGCAGATCCAAGTTGGGTGGACTCCATGCAGGCTGAGCTGCAACAATTCAGAAAGCTGAAGGTCTGGCAACTCGTGGATCTTCCAGAAAATAAGGTTCCAATTGGTACAAAGTGGGTTTTCAGAAACAAACCTGATGATAGAGGTGTGGTGATCAGAAACAAGTCAAGACTTGTGGTTCAAGGTTTTTATCAAGAAGAAGGCATTGACTATACTGAAGTGTTTGCACCTGTTGCACATATCGAGGCCATTCGAATCTTCCTGGCTCATGCTGCGCACAAGAATTTCAAGGTGTATCAAATGGATGTCAAGTGCGCCTTCTTATATGGGGATATTGATGAGGAAATCTATGTGGATCAACCTCCTGGCTTCGAAGATCATGAATTTCCTGACAAAGTCTACAAGCTGGATAAATCTTTGTACGGTCTTCATCAGGCACCCAGAATTTGGTATGAAACTTTGACTCAGTATCTATTGGGAAAAGGTTTCACTCGTGGGTCTATCGACATGACTTTGTTCAAAAAGGAGGTCAAAGGTGAAATGCTGATCGTTCAAGTATATGTCGATGATATCATTTTTGGATCAACCAATGAGAAGTTGTGTCGTGAGTTTGAGGAATTGATGAAAGAAAAGTTCGAAATGAGTATGATGGGAGAGATGTGTTTCTTCCTTGGGTTGCAGGTGGAACAAAAGCCTGACGGGATCCTTATTCATCAAGAAAAGTATGTTCTGGAGATTCTGAAGAAATTCAAGATGAACGACGCCTCAGCTGAACTTACTCCCTTCACATCTCAGACGTGTTTGACTCCCGACAGTGAAGGAAAGCGGGTTGACCAGAAACTTTATCGATCAATGATTGGGTCTCTCATGTATCTCACAGCCAGTCGTCCGGATATCACTTTTGCTGTGTGTTACTGTGCTCGCTATCAAGCTGATCCAAGGGAATCTCACGAAAAGGCGGTCAAGCGAATCTTCCGTTATTTGAAGGGATCATCAAGATTGGGATTATGGTATCCTAAGGGTGGAAGTTTTGAGCTTAATTCATATTCAGACAGTGATCACGGAGGATGCAAACTAGATAGAAAGTCTGTTTCTGGAGGATGCCAGCTTCTGGGGGAATGTTTGGTTTCGTGGCAAAGCAAGAAGCAAACAACTGTCTCATTATCTACAGGCGAAGCCGAATACATTGCTGCCTCCAGTTGCTGTTGTCAAGTGCTGTGGATTCAACATCAAATGCTGGATTATGGAGTTAATTTTCTTCATACACCGTTGTTTTGTGACAACGTAGCCGCCGTTGGAATCTCCAAGAATCCGATTCATCATTCGAGAACCAAACACATTGAAACACGGATTCATGCAATCCGTGATGCTCAAGAAAAAGGGTTTATTGACGTTGTCCCCATTGAAACCAAAGCCCAGAAAGCGGATATTTTTACAAAAACCTTTGATAAACCCCGCTTTTATGAGCTTATTAAAATGCTGGGCATGATATCTTTTTAAATTTTGGTAAATAAAAAAAAATAAAAAAAAATAAAAAAAAAGGGGGATAAAATAAACCTTTTTGTAAATACTCTTTTAAAATTTACTTCATCTTAAGTTTATTTTGTTTAAACCTAAATGCTAATTTCATTTTGTTTTTGAATCAGGTGATTGTTGGAATTGAATCTGTTGAAATCAAGAAATCAATGATCATGCAGTCCTCCTCAAATGATTTTTGCCCATTTGTCATATGAATATGATCAGGGGAGTATTTTAGTCTCATTTACCTTGCAATTTTCTCATAAATGCTTTTTGATGTCCTTACTGTTATCTCGTGGGGAATTGGGGGTAAATCACACTAAACTACTTAAATTTCATGAAATCTTTCTCAAATAATCTCATTTCACTCATGAATTCGAAGCGGATTTCCTGTCAAAACCTTCTCTTCGATAGTGTGTCTCCGTTCAGCGTCTGTCATTTTTGTGTCAAGTATCGATCGAATCACTTTTATTTTGTTCTTCATTTTTGAAAATCCAAAAATAGAGTATTTGTGGATTTTGGGGGAAATTATTGAAGCTATCAGATAATTTGGCATATAAATAATTTCAATCAAAAACAAAAATGAGAAATTGATCCGACCTTGTGAGAAATGATAGTATATCAACCTGCGTTATCTGCCATGGATAGAGTAAAAATAAAGGCTGTATTGTGCTTGTATGATTGTTGGGTGTGTATGCCTAATATGATATCTATGAGTAGGATATAAACATAACGCTTGCCTGATTTTGCTCTAGTTTTCATTTCTGGATAAGTGTTGCAATGATTCTAATATTAAGAGATGTTCTGATGTACGCATGCTTTGCAAATAAGGCTTTATGCCATTTTTACACTCGACTCAGCGGGTCTTCTCTGCGTGCCTAGACGGCCGACCTGATCACCTGCTGATTGAGTTTCTTCTTTATTTTCTTGGTGTTTAGTATATATCATCGGACTTTCTCTGCGTGCCCACAAGCCGACCTGATTGTTGTTGATATATACGATTTCTGCTTTATTTTTCATTTTTTATTTTCCTAAGTGCATCGGGCTTTCTCTGCGTGCTTTGCGGCCGACCTGGTTGCTGTTCACTTAGGGTTCTGCTTTATTTTTGCATGAAACATCATGAACGCTTATCTCATTTGAAAAAGAATTAAAAGAAAAATCAAGATGAATATGATGATTTGTTAACGTCTTTGATAGAGTGAGGCTGGACGATCAGTGCATGATTAATTTACCTTAAGCATATCCAAAAATGTTAAATACTATTAGTGCATGCTTAATATCAATATGATGCATTCGGGATCTGCTTGACTTGCATGCTGATTAAAATTGAAATTGAAATGTGTATGATGCGTATTGGTTGATATGATCTCATGTCTGGATCTTTCGCTAAAAATTAAAATTAAAGTTTGCTTGTATAGTTGTTTTTAATTCCGTTTAAAAAAAAAAAAAAAACTCAAAATTTTTTTTACTTTCTGCGTTATTTTTGATAAGATTGATACTTTGTAAATAATATGGTGATTTGTGTGAGTTTGTCGTTTGTTCAAAAGGTTCAAAATCTCAAATATGTCAAATTTTGAAAATTAGGGTTTTAGCGAAACTGTGTTTCGCCCGGTTAGTTTCGCCGTGTGGGCTCACAGCGAACTGTTTGTTTCGTTACCGGCGAAACTGTTTTGTTTGATCTTGACTTCAGCGAATCTGTTCTTTCGCTACGGCGAAACTGCTGTTTCGCCATAGCGAAACTAGCAGCGAAACTGCGTGGTTATTTAAACTGGTCATCGAGATCTCCTCGGTCATAACCGTCGCCTACACCGAAACCAAAACCCTAATCACTCTCGCGAAACTCACAATTTCGCCACACTGTTTCATCGTTTCTTCAACTTACCGACATCGGTTCCTGATTCAAGTACGTTCGGTGTAATCTCGCGTGTATATCTCATTCAAAATCGCATCCAGATTCACATTCTTTTTGGGGTTTTTATGTCGAATCGTCAATTGGGTTTTCGGTACTTAAAATGTAGTTAAAAAACTGTTTTGGAACATGCATTACCCTCGTCTAAGTGTTCTATCTGTTTATTGTGTTTTGTTTTGCGAAAACTGTGCTTAAAATCGATTTCAGTAATTTGAATTTTAAAAGTCGCGTCCAGCGAAACTGCTGGTTCGTCCAGCGAAATTGAACGAAAGGTCACCGGTCTCGAGCGAAACTGTCAGCGATCATGCCCAAGTTTCGCTGACAGTGTCGCCGTGATTGCCAGCGAAACTGTTGTTTCGCCCTCGGCGAAACTGTAGTATCGCAGCGAAACTGCTGTGTCGCAGCGAAACTGACCCAGTCAGTGTCGCCGAGATCAGTTGTCGCGAATCTGGTTATTTCGCCGTATGCGACTTTGTGGCATCTTAGCGAAACTATAATTTCGCAGCGAAACTGTCAAATTTTTGAAATTTTATATTTAATTTAATTTAATTTAATGTAAGTTCGGTTTTACTTACAAGCTCTCGGTTTCATGTGCAGAACAATGTCAGATCTAAAGCACGATCCTCGGAGCAATGTCACCGCATACTTGGATCTCCGCACAGACAAATCTATAGGATTTAGAGACTGCATCGAGTGGTTGAAACAGTCCTGCATATCTCATGCGATTTCATACTCTCCAATAATCGATGAAAGACATATTAAAGAATTCTGGCTTACAACAGAGTATGACGTTAAATCGACACCTGAGTGTATCAGTGCTAAAATCATGAAGAAAGACATCATTATCACTATGAAAACTATCGCCGAAGCGCTTAAACTGGAAGAAGATGTCGGGGTTGCTACTAAGTTGAATGATCTGGATGTGCTGAGGGGCTTTGAACGTGACATGGGGTACGAAGGCGGAGATCTGTGGAAAAATAAGAAGGAAATTAAGAAGTCCTTGTTGTCGAAAGAATGGAGATACATTGCCCACGTCTTCATCTCTTGCCTTGACGACAGGAAAGGTGGATCAGACGGTTTGAATTTGAACTGGGCTGAGGCCATGTTGTTGGTTTGCAGAGGAAAGAAGGCCAATATTCCTCAAAGAATTTTTGATGCTATGACTGCAAACATCCAAGCGATAAAGAAGTCAAGATGGTTGTTATATCCAAGGTTCCTAGAAATGATTATTGAACATTTAGAACCAGAATTGCCAAAGATGGGTGCGGCTCTTGTTCTTAATCCGATGCACCCAAGAATCCTGTCTGATTGTGCGGCAAAGAGAGCAGACTTCTCAGGATACACCACATACTTAATGAAACACATGTATCCAGCTCAGAGGTTTGAATACATCAAGAAGTTGATACAAGATGAAAACAAGAGAAGAGCTGATGGAAAGGTGAGTGACAGTGTGAAAGGTAAAAGGAAGCAATACATTAGAAGTTCGACAAAGGAACCAGCTGATGAAATTGAAGATGAACTTGAGAACCTTGCACAAAAGAAACAGAAATCTAAAGAAAAGCAGGGTGTTCCCTCAGAAGATGAGTTAAGGGCTTCTAAGAAAAGAAGAATAGATCCCAGGGCTGAACTGGACGAAGATATCATCTGAGGTGTAAATACCTCTTTGTCTAATGAATTGGGTATGATCAAGACCAAGCTGGTCAATTCTGAAATTCGAGAGAAGGATAAAGATGCACAGATCAAGAACATGAACGAGATCATTACAAAACAATCCTCTCTGATCAAGACCATGCTTGTTGAAATGAACGAAATCAAGAAGCATTTGAATATGCCAAACCTGATGAGTGATGCCGAGATTGATTCAATGACTGACTTCTCAAAGGTTACAACTGAAGCAGCTGGCGGTAGTGGAACTGGTGGATTGGGTGCAAGTGGTTCAGGTGTAAATGATGCTGGTGGTAGTGGTGATGTAAATATTGAAGATCTTGATAATATTAATGTGAGTGACGTAAATCTCTACAGCTTTGAATCAGAAAAACAGCCTGAGATCGTCCAAGCTAAATTCCATTTGATCGATGAAAGTGAAGATGAGGCTGATATTGATGATCACACAGAGCCGGAAAGCTATACTTGGAAAGAACATTCTCTCACTTATCAAGCAAAGATAAGTTCCATAAGTGAAGAAGTTCTTGAATTCAACAGAGAAGAATGGTTTAAGAAACCTGTGCTTGAAGATCAAACCCCTCTGTTTCAAAACATGGCTCAGCCTAGAAGAAAAGAGTCAGACAGACACATCATTAGCTGGAAATTCAGTGAGTCTGCGCATGCTTTTATGATCAAGAGAAGAGGGGGTAGCATTACCTATATTCGCAAACGTGAAAATTTCAAGACCTTGCCCAGATGGGATCTGAGGAGGTTGGTAGAGCTTCCCCTCATCGATGAAGACAAAAGCGTCAGGGCTACAAATCTGAGAATAATGCTTCAGCAGGCTGCTAAGGACGACTTTGTGTCGTTTGGATTTATGAAGGGGAAGAGGATGAAGTCAACAACTGAAATTGATGAAGTTACTGGGAAGCCGAAGGTCTCCTTAAAGTTTAATCCAGCAAAAACTATGAGCAGAATCAGAATTCCTGACCAACAATTGTCAAGGCTGCAAACATTCCAGAAGTGGTTTTATGATAATAACACTGGTGAAGCTGTTATTAGAATTGGAAAAGACGCTGAGATTAGGCTGTTCGACCCAATGGAGGTCTTCTCTTTCAGTAATGACGACTTGAAGACTTTGTGCGAAAATCATATCAGATTTGGGGCTGGAGATGACACCGCAGAAGAGGCAAGCTTGTTTATGAGAGTTGCCAACAAGGCCCGGGGAATAGTCAAGGAAATAAAAGATTTAGCACTGAAAGTCAAGGCTACTGAAGATAAGATGGAAGAAGATAGGGATCTGGCGAATCAGATGAACAAGTCTCTGAGTGGTCTTGGAGAATCTTCTACACAAATCACAGAATCAGAAACTGAAATCCCCGTTGCTGAAGAGCCAATCATTTTGGGGGAACCAGAGTCAGATGCCCCAGGTGCTGCTGAAACAACCATTGTGGGGGAATCTGAAGATAATGTCCCCGTTGCTGACATGCCAACCGTTTTGGGGGATCCAGAGACTGAAATCCCCGTAGCTGAAGTGTCCAATGTTTTGGGGGAAACAGATGTGAACAAGGAACCGAACCAGACTGAAGCCGGAGCTGACAAATGAAGATCAAGAGGCTGAATCCCTCCCTAGGGGGAATATTGAAGATCAATGTAGGGAGGAATTCATTATTTTGTTTAGCTTGATTGTATAGTTTAGTTTACTTTGTAATGTTGACTTTTGGTAGGCTAGCGAAACTACCGAGCGAAACTGTAGTTTCGCTCGGTACATAGATTAGACTGTCTCAGTGACAGTTTCGCTTGGCCAGCGAAACTGCCAGCGAAACTGTTCA
Source organism: Deinandra increscens subsp. villosa (assembly GCA_039602395.1). Classification (NCBI taxonomy): domain Eukaryota; kingdom Viridiplantae; phylum Streptophyta; class Magnoliopsida; order Asterales; family Asteraceae; genus Deinandra; species Deinandra increscens. The sequence goes on along the minus strand of JBCNJP010000020.1, from coordinate 1,627,217 downwards.
CTGGACAGTATATATATGCCGCCTAGTGCAGCCTTTTGGCAACTTTTGCAACATTGGTGAACCCTAATACAAGAAATCGTTTATTGGTGAGTTTTGGTGACGGCTAGGAGCATTTTTTACTATTTTTGTAGCTTGTAATCATCTCTTATCAATCTTTGGTTCATGTTGTGATTGTTCAAGGCTAGAAAACCATTTTAGCTATTGAGAATCATCTATTGTTGTTATTTCTTTGGTTTTCTTCTCAAAACACCTTCATTTGCACTGATAAAGATCAGTGAGGACCAACACAATAACAAGAAAAATGTGTATTAAGTGTTTATTACAAATTTTATGTGATAAACTTATGATTTCATAATTAACGTAATTGTGAACTTATGATGACAAAACCATGATAATATAAAAGTATGCTTTTATATATAAATCGAAAATCAAACAAATACGGGATATTTTGTAAACCTATAAGTTAACCGATTTTAGAGAATTATATACATAAGCTATGACTCTATGTAATAAAAACCTATGATTTTATGTGAAGTAATATTGTGAATTATTATTCATGATTTCATGTGTGGTAAAACTTATTATTTTATGTAAGTTTATATAAATGAAGGTATGTTTTATGTTAATAAAAGCTATGATTTTATGTGAACTATAAGATGGATAAATATATACAAAATCTATGATTTCATGTAAATAAATAACATGATTTTATGTGAAATAGGAACAAGTAAACTCATGCATAAAGACTATGATTTTATGTGAAACGAAAATAGATAAATCTATATCTAAAAGCTATGATTTTATGTAAATCATAAATAGATTGATATATACATAAGTTATGATTTTATATAACATTTGAAGTATTATAAAACATAACACGATCGAGACTCGAGCGATATCGTTTGGTTTAGTTTAGATAATCTGTCAAACAGGCCACACGACCGTATGTCACTAAAGGCACACGACCGTGTTCGGCAGGAACTGTTTAATAAGAAATTGACAGATAATTTACGATCGTAACCAGGTTTAGGCCATACGACTGTATTGGGACATCCGGTTGTATTGGGACCTCAACTTGTAGACGTATCGTATCGTTTAAGGCACGGAGCACAACCGAGCCTCACCAGTATTATTACTGTGTTAAATTTAAATGTACCTATACTTGTTTAGGTCATTGGATTCTCCAAGCTTAACATAACGTTAAGCCTTGTCTAGGCAATTGCATCTGTGACATCTGTGGATTGTACGCAATCCTATCCGTATGACTTGGTACTTCGAAGATCTGTGAGTCCTCTGACTTCCCTCATTAGTTAACTGTTTGAGATCACATTTATGCTATGATGTATTTGTTATATCTGTTATGATTATCATGTCGAACACTGTGAGTCGGAATGCCCTGTGTGGGTCATTATAGACTTTCTGGTCATTAAGGTTGAGCCACTAGGCATATAAGGGATTATAGCGGCCATTATAGTTGATCCATATTCATCCGGATCCTCTAGTATTAGGTAACTAGGGGGAATATGTCCTTATATGTTGAATCTAAATTTCTACTCGCAGAGGGTGTACGGCCAAGCGCAACGTGCCCGTAGAGTACATGAAGTTTGACCTTGGGTGCGGCATGATAGATTTATGATCTGAATGTGTTAATAACTGTTAATGTGATGATGGTAGTTACGACTCACCAACAACGTTTGTTGTTGACATTGTGTTGACTTATGTTGCAGGCAAGTGTGTGCAGGTGATGATGTATCTGTACAGGAACATTGGGGTACTAGTTGTGGCTGCTAATAGAGCCTATACAATGAAATTAATGTATGAATGTCGTTCAGTGCATGTTATGACTACAATTCCTTGATATATGTTTCATTTGTTTGTTCAGTCCTGGGTCTATCCGGGGCTCCCGATTCTATTAGGCCGGCAAGAGGTGCTTTGTGCATCCTCCATCAAGAGCCGGCCTAAGGTTTCAATGTGAGGACTGGACGTCTGTGTTGTTGTATGTTTTATTCTGTTGTTGATGCCGAGTAAACTGATACGGACAGCCGGTCCCACACCCTCCCCCGCACCTGGCAGGGGGCGGCGGAGGGGGGTGTTACAAATTCATATCAAAAATCATAATGCACCATATTTCAAACGACGAAGACACATCAAAATAACTATCAATGAGCTCATAGCTTAATGATATCTAGGAGGAATTGAGACACTTAGGTCTAGGGTTCAAATCCACTGTTAACAAAAATACTTCCTGAGCTGTAGACAGATAAGGGTTTTTCTCAGAAATAACCGGATTTTCTCTCGAATTAGAGATAATTATATAAATAAGTAATACCGCCACGCCCAACATTTCATTAAAAAACATCAAAATAACTATAACGCGTAATAAAACACTAAAGCGTGTCAACTATCACATGGTTAAAATTATTTTAAAAAATAGCAAAGAAAAAAACGTCTACTATAAGCCCGTTAATAAATGGGCTTGAGCCCATCCCACTCGGAAGCAAACCCTAGCTACATAAACCGCTTTGGCGTCTTGCCTCCACAGGAAACGGAGGACAACAACGCTGCCGATCGCATTCGACGAAAGCCATGGTAAGTTAGTTATCTGTTTATTTTTAGTTAGATCTATCATCTCCATCATCTGATGGAAATGAAGATCTCTGTTTAGGGTTTCATGCTATCTAGCCAAACTTTCGATTCTGTTATTTTTAGCTCTTTTACCTGATTATTTAGCTGCGCATTTCATCTAGGGTTTTCGAATTTTACTGGATATGATGGCACATTTAGGTACGGTAGCTTCTACGCAATGTTACAGATTGTTGAAGTTGAATCTGGATTCTGTAAATTAGGGTTTTGATACTAGAATTATCTGTGTCGTCATTGATTGTCACCAAAAATTCAAAGCCCTAGTCCCTAGATCAATCTTCAATCGTGTTAAACACATTTGCATCTGTTTTTTTCATTGATTGTTCATAAAATCGGTTAAAGCTTCTGAATGCTCGTGAGATTTGTTGACTTGTTGCTAATCAGAGCTCAGTATTTGTTATCTTTGAATATGTTTTTCCCCCAAAGTTCTCATTAAGTCATTAGTTTAGAATTTTTTTTATTTCTACAGAAACAAACGTGTGTTTGGTTGTGGAAAACGTTTTTCAGTTTTCCATTTTCAGTTTGCTAGAAAATGAAATGGGTTTTCCATCTCTAGAAAACACATGGAAATTTTTGAAAACACGTTCTATACCAAAAGATGAGTTTTCCATTTTCCAAAATAGAAAACTAGAAAACGAAAACGGACTATGGAAAACAAAAAAAAGTGTTTTCCAATTTTAGTTTAAAAGTTAGAAAACTACAATTTGAACGTGTTTTCTGTTTTCCATGTTTTCTTAGAAAACAGAAATGGAAAACAAGATGTGTTTTCCATAACCAAACGCACCCCAAGCTTTTCCTATTTTGCTCCTACATATCAACTTATTAAGCTAAAGTCTTACTTTTGCTGAAAAAATGTTAAATTATCGGGCGGTTATATTAAGGCATATAAAGGCAACGGTTTTGCAGATAGTGTGTGATGTTCAGACTGTAACCTTTACCAATTAGGAGAGTTTTTTATTCTTGAATAAACAGGAAATTAACCTTATCATTATTTTGTTTTGGAGATTTGATGCATTGTTCTGTTTATGTTTTCTGCAGCCGTCACACAAGACCTTCATGATCAAGAAGAAGCTTGCCAAGAAGATGAGGCAGAATAGGCCGATTCCCCACTGGATTCGCATGAGGACCGATAATACCATAAGGTAATACGATTATTCACGTATAATTGAGGTTACTGTGATTTCACTTTTGTTATGTTTTTGACGTAACTTGTCATTTGGTTCAGGTATAATGCTAAGCGTAGGCATTGGCGAAGAACCAAACTTGGATTCTAAGCTGGATTTGCAGTTAGTGAATCAAAGTTTTGTTTCCTAGTTTTGTTTCAACTTAAACCAGATTGTTATGTTGGTCAGATATGGCTTTTTATTTAGAAACTTGGAAGGTTGTTGTGTATGCTATTTTGTTGTAGTGGTTAAAAATGATTTTTGTTTACAAATTCCTTTTGAAGAAATTTGAGTACTAATCTAAAGAGTGAGCAAATAAATGAACCAACAGGTTATCCCAAGTAATATATCAAAGTACTTGGCTACAAGTCTATGGATTTGGTTTTGGACTTTAGGTTACTTAACCTCTAATCAAAGCTAAAAACAAGGTTTTCACTAAATTTAAAGTTTATATGAAAACCCTTTATATCTCATTTTTTATTTTTATATGTATATTTTTGCATATTTACATTTAGATTAGATACTCTAAGATTAAACTTTATTTTTGTGAACTTGATAATTTTTACTTTTTCTTTTTACTTTTAGAAATAAGAAACGCATGTATGACCTGATGTGAGTGCTCTAAGACATGTATTAATAAGAAAAACTTTAAATTCTCTAAAAGTGAACTTTATTTTGGAGAACCTGGTAATTTTTACTTTTCTTCTGCTTTTAGAAATAAGACACGTATGTATAACCTGATGTGAGTGCTCTAAGTATTAATAAGAAAAACTCTTTGTGGCAGTTGAGAGTCTATTACTTCATCTATTAGTCTATTATCTCAACTATTCCTTGTCTAAATTTCATGGGTTTTGTAGACTTTAGCTTGAAGTAACCTACTGGTTGGAGAGAGATTTAATGCATACCTCTATTATATGTTTGAGATAAAAGTTGAGTTGAAATCTCTAACTGTGAGAAGCATAATTCAGTGTGAAAAATCACAATTTGAGTTTTCCTAAATAGTTGATATGTAAATTTAGAAAGGTGCAGAATATTATCATTACAAGTTTGTGTCACGTGAATATGGTGCATATATGCAACATAGTTTTTCTTGTGAATTAACATTTTTGAACATGGTATGTTACAGTATATTACATATATGCAACATGGTATGTTTCATGTGTTACATATATGCAACATGGTATTTTCATGTGTTACATATATGCAACATGGTATTTTCATGTGTTACATATATGCAACATATCATGCTGCATATGTCAGCATATATGCAACATAGTCAAACACCCATGATTATTCTCATATACATATATACGACACACACAAGCAAACACCCCCTTAGGAAAAAGTTTTTTTTTTTAAAAGTTGTTAGGTGACTAACATGTTGATAGACACAAAAATTTTAAAAAACACCAAAATTACCTAAATAGCCTTTATTTAATTAAAATTTAATGATTTTTATATTAGTTTTTAAGTTTATACAATAGATAGAATGATTTTTATGAACCTTACCCTATTAAATTAAATAGGTTGAATATATTCCTTCTTTAATGCTTAAATATTGACAAATTCAATTGCAACTTCCATTGTGGTGTAGACGTGTAGTGGTAGGAAGCATATGTTCTCTATTGGAGACACGGGTTCGATTCTTACGTGCAACACTTTGGAATGTGCATTGACGACGAGGGAGACTCGGGACTGAAAGGTCACAAGTTCGATCCCTAAGCTCCCAGGTTTTACCACCCGGCTGCTAGCGGAGGTGGATTTTTCCCTAGTTAGAGCTCAACTGGTGTAAATAGTCCACGGGTTTTCCGAGGCATTCGTTGACCGTTAAAAAAAAATGACAAATTCAATTATAGTAATAAGATATGATCTAATGCTAATCAGATACAATATAAAGCTAAGCATCATATCAGTTATAGTAATAAGATATGATCTAATGCTAATCAGATACAATATAAAGCTAAGCATCATAATTATGCTACTATATATATCATGTGAAAACCGAAGTTGGTCATATACTTGCTAATATTTTCTGTAGCTTGCAATGGAGAAACGTATCATTTATTTTCTCTTTTTCTACATGTTATTTTTAAATCTTATGAATGGAATGGCTCTCTATGACGGCGAATGCAAAAAATATGGTATTAATGCTTCCTCGAATCATATAAAATTTTCTTCAATGATCATTTTAATATATTAAGTATATATTTTAGCGACTAAACTCTAACAAATCAATCTAGTTATTCATTCAAGTTTTCATTAACTTTTTTCTATTCTTATTTTTAATTAGTGAGCAGGTAATGATGTATGTCCTTATACTCTTGATCTTAAACCTGGCACTTGTGGAGACGTTATTTGTGGTGAGACATGCGGAAATATTACACCAAGTCGCTCAACAATTGAAGCAAGTTTTTGTCGTGGAACGGTTTGTGTTTGTTGCGTGAGTGGAGAAAAATGTTAATTCACAAGATTTTTATTATAAAATGATAATAAAATATAATAATGTTTATTTTATATTTTATGATTATCTATTAATATTTAGTTGAAAAAGAATATATGATAATATAAAGTTAGGGTTGTTCACTTCATTACGTTTTATGAAAATTTTATAAAATTGAAATTGAATTTTCATTATATAATGTGTTTTTGGTTCTTGAAATTTAGTGGAATTGAATTACATGTTTAATGTAATAACAATTTTTTTATTAGTAATAAGAATAACAGTAATAAAATTCTCTTGTATTAAAATTGAATATTATATTAAAAGTTGTATTATAATTAAATACTTGATGTAGCGATCCTTACTTTGCGGCGGGCCATTTTGGTATTTGCTAGATGTAGTAACCGCATGTTGCCGTGCGGATAACGCGAGTAAAAAAAGACTTAAATTGCTATAACACAACGTAAAAAAAGACAAAAATAAAAAATTTGTATCAAACAAACGCTTAAAACCAAAACTTTGTTACAACACCCATAAAACACCAACTGCTTTACCAAGATAAAAATAATTTGGATAAAACAAAATAAATTAAAAAATAAAAACCAAAAAAATAATTTATAAAAAGAATTTCGACCAAAACAAAGAAAAATCAAAAAAAGACCACCAAATTTTTTTTATCGTAAACAATAAAATAATGCCATTTAATACACCAATTAATATTTTAATAATATTTAATCAAACATGGAATATTATAATGGCATTTAATACACCAATTAATATTTTAATCCTATTTAATCAAATATAAAATGTTATATTGCAATTTAATGTAACTGAAAGTTATATTTTGTTAAGATAGATAATGTAAAGGAATTGCCTATCTAAATGTGAAGTTAGCCTACTTCAATAAACATCAGCTTGGATTTGATACACTTAGATGGTTCTTCAATTGTGGGAACCAACTCGATTAGTTTCAAGTCTTTAAAGCAATAGTTGCAACTGTATTTTTTTTAACGGCCAACAAACTCAGGGAGTCTTTATACCAGTTGTCAGTTGAGCCCATTTCGGAGAAAAACCACCTTCACGAGTGGCTGGGTGGTAAAGCCTGGGTGCTCAGAGATCGAACATGTGACGTGTCAGTCTTAAATCTCTCCTCATCGTCAATAACTACTCAGACAAGTCCCAACTGCATTAGTAGTGAGTTTTCGAGCAGTTGTAACCCCTAATCTGTTGTAACAACATAACACTTCAGCACACCACTAGTAACCAACCTCAGTTGCAATACCATCAATTGAAATTAACCATTAGTCAAAACCTTAGTTTCAGTGGCAAAGAAAAACTTGTGACAGTTTATAGGTTTTCTATTATCCGTTCTAATTAATACCCATCTGATTATGATGATGAGAAATTCAATACAAGGCTATTTGATTTATGACTAATTCTGAAGATAGAATTGTAGTAGTTGAAAATCAAAGGATGTAAAAACATTATGTTCAGAAGACCAATATGCATAATCATATTATTCAATCAACTCCTACAAATTGTCTATGCACACTATGTTACCAAGGAGAACTTTGACTATTGCATAAGCCATAAAGTACCATGGCCATGGGCTAATGCAAGAGTTACTAGAAGTGACCGCTTCCGATAAGGAGAAAATTATTAGTTGCAAAGGATGCCGAAAGAGATTGAACAATAGACGTGTAAATGAGTTTAGTCGGAGCCCAACTAAGATTGAGTTCGACTCAAGAGTAACATGAGGTACTGAATGGAAATAACTCCACACCAAAATTAGTGGGAGACAAGTCATTATATACACAATAATGTTACAATTTAGGTACATCAAGAATAAGAAATTATACAATAATGACACAATACAATTAAGTTCTAACACCCCCCTTCAAGCGAAACGGTGGAGGATCCAAATTAAGCATCGCACGGAATGATTCGAAAGCATTTCGCGGAAGACTTTTGGTGAATATGTCCGGAACTTGTAGCTTGGTTGGAACGAATTTTGTGTATAATTTACCTGAGGAGACAAGTTCCCGAACAAAGTGATAGTCAAGATCAATGTGTTTGGCTCGCTTTTGGGAGACGGGATTTTGAGACATGAACAAAGCACTTTGATTGTCACATAGTAGCGTAGGACGATCCGGAGGAAGAGCGTGTAACTCTCTTAGAAGATGTGTTAGCCAAATTATCTCAGCCGCCGTATTTGCCATTGCCCGATATTCGGATTCACACCTGGAGCGGGAGACAGTAGCTTGTTTCTTGGCACTCCAAGAAACAAGATTACCACCAAGGAAGATGGAGTACCCATATGTGGAACGGCGAGTCTCGATGCACCGAGCCCAATCGGCATCGGAATATCCAAGAATGGAGATTGTGGGATTCTTACGAAATGTGAGACCATAGGATAAAGTTCCTTTAACATAACGCAAAATCCGCTTAACACAGGAGTAATGATCACACGTAGGATTCTGTAAAAATTGGCTCACTTGGTTCATCGCATATGAAATATCGGGTCTTGTAATTGTTAAATATTGAAGGGCCCCAACAAGCGAACGATAATGGGTTGGATCATGATACGGAACACCATCGGTGGTAAGAGCAATGTTGGGAGCTAGCGGCGTGGGCATGGGTTTAGCATCCAGAAGCCGGGCACGTTGAAGTACCTCTTTGGCGTATTTTGTTTGGCTTAGAAACAATTCCTGAGAGCCTTTAGAAACCTCGAGACCAAGAAAGTAATTGAGATCCCCAAGATCTTTAATGGCAAACTCAGCATTGAGTTTGGAAACAAACGAAAGGATGATGTCTTCTTTGTTGCCGGTAAGAATGAGATCATCAACATATACAAGTAAATACATGACACAGTCGTCTTTCTTGAAGATAAACAGAGATGGATCCGCTCGGCTACATGAGAATCCATGTTGAAGTAAAAAGCTACTAAGACGGTAAAACCATGCACGTGGTGCTTGCTTAAGGCCGTAAAGAGCTTTGTTGAGTCGACACACGTGATTTGGAAATGACGGATTTATGAAGCCGGGAGGTTGCTCCATGTAGACTTGCTCATTTAAGTTCCCATGCAAAAACGCGTTATTCACATCAAGTTGATGTAAATTCCAGCCATAGATCATGGCCAAAGCAAGGACGGTCCGAATAGTGGTAGCTTTGACAACCGGACTGAATGTGTGGGAAAAATCTTGGCCCGGTATTTGACTAAACCCTTGAGCCACAAGCCGGGCTTTGTACCGATCGATGGAGCCATCTGCACGATACTTGGTGCGAAAAATCCATTTGGAGCCAACAATATTAGTTGATCGTGGACGTGGAACAAGAGTCCACGTGTTATTTTGATTAAGAGCCGCAAGTTCTTTGTTCATAACAGCTAGCCAGTGAGTTTTACGAATGGCAACTTTGTAACTGATCGGGTCAGAGGCGGCGTGAAGAGCCATGATTAACGGGGACGACTGAACGAACAAGAGATCAGCAACATGCTTTGGTTTAAAAACGCCGGCCTTTGCACGTGTGATCATGGGATGTCCAGACTGTGGCGGTGGTGGGGGAGCAGCAGGGGATGAGACATCGTCATCAGTATCGCTTGAACTAGGAGAAGTAGATGAGTTACTGGAGCTGCTGTTGCTATTTGATTGATCCGGCCCACTGTCCGAACTATCAGGCCCATCATCAGAATCAGATAAAGGATCATGTTGGGCTTGTTGAGGAGTTGGGCCATTGTCATCACATAATGAACAAACAGTTGGACTTTGGGGAACAACAGGTGATGCCACTGATTGCTTATGACTCGTCGGGACCTGAGCTGTGTCACAAAAAGAGGTCAACAGTAATGAATTATAATCATTATTTGTGGAAGTACCTGAGAATGGGAACTATGTTTCGTCAAATCTAGCATGTCGAGTGATGTATATGCGGCCGGAGGCAATATCAAGACACTTATAGCCTTTATGAGACGTGGAGTACCCCAAGAAAACACATGGTAAAGAGCGAGGAGCTAATTTATGATCTGAATAATTACGAAGATACGGAAACACCCGACAACCAAACGTCCGAAAATTGTTGTAGTTTGGTTTTTGTGTGAAGAGGAGCTCAAAGGGCGACTTTCCATCAAGAAGTTTTGTAGGAAGTCGGTTGATAATAAAAGTGGCACTGCTAAACGCATCAACCCAAAAATGTGTTGGCACTTTTGCATTAAACATAATTGCGAGACCCGTCTCAACGATGTGACGATGTTTGCGCTCCGCACGGCCGTTCTGTTGCGGAGTATACGGGCATGACATTCGATGGAACGTCCCATTATCATCGAGTATTGTTTTGACTTGATTGTTTATGAATTCGGAGCCCCCATCACTTTGGAAGGTTTTTATTTTGCAAGACAATTGAGTTTGAACAAGCCGCATAAAAGACGGTAGCACCCCATAAAAGTCTGTTTTATATTTAAGTGGATAAAACCACGTGAACCTGGAATAATCATCCACAAACACAACATAGTAGCGGTACGTATCATGAGACGTGACCGGAGAGGGACCCCATAAGTCACAATGGATAATTTCGAGAGGGGTAGAGGCCCGTTTGTCATTAATAGGGAAATTTAATTTATGACTTTTGGCTAATTCACATGCCGAACAAACAATAGGTTTGGGTAATAAAGAAGTGACATTCAAAAGTTGTAGAGGCTAGATTATGAGGCTTGTAATATTAAATAAGTTGGGCTGGGCTTAGAGGGTTTAATTAGATTAGTAGGCTAGTTTTATTATGTTTAGGCTAGTTTACTATTAGATTGGGCATGGGCTTGGGTTTATGATTGGGCTAGTTAGAGTTTATGATTGGTCCAAGGCCTTGTAAGAGGTGGTATAAATACCACCTCATGTTCATGATCAAGCAAGCTTTGGGAGAACCCATTTACGATTTCTTGTTTGTGTGTGATTCCGATCGGTGCTAAGCTTCATAGTAGACGATTCTCATTCAAGACTTCATCTTTTCTCTAGATCTAGTCTTCTATTCTACTATTCTTCTTGAATCAATCTTTCACGAGGATTCCGCACTCGTGTTTGATTAGTATATCGTGTGTTAGGGGAGATTTCCGGACCTACAATTGGTATCAGAGCCAAGAATCTTAGATTCGAGGCTCTCACGATATAGATTCAAGCGTTTTCTGGGTTTGTTTTCGAGTTTCTGTTGAAGATTTGAAGATTTTGGGAGTTTACGATCGTTGCTGCTGCTGTGTTCATCGAGTTTTGGGTGTTTACGATCACTATTTCTGGGTTTTGGTTGAAGATTGCCTGTTTACGACCCGGAAGAAAGGTGTTTACGATTGTACTTGCTCTTGTACTCGTGTTTACGATTTTGCAGAGTCGTAAAGGGTGTTTACGACATTTTGGGATCGGAATCAGGTGTTTACGATCACGGGATCGTAAACGTGTAATCGTAATCTCTGTTTACGATTCATTAAGGCGGTTTAAGTGTTTACGACTGAAGGTGTTTACGATCCACAGGTGATTACGATCGTAAACAGGATTTAAAGTCCCAATTTATTTAATAACAAAACGACATCAAAGGAAGCATGTCCTAAGCGACTATGCCATATTTCAAAAGACGACTTGGAGGAGGTGGTGGCGGCCAAGGCATGACAATTATTCTTCAAAACATAGAGCCCATTCTCACATAGTCCTTGAGCTAGAGGAACTTTCGTTGTTCGGTCCTGAATGACAAAGTGAGGGTATGAGAACACAACATCAACATTATTGTCAAGCGTTAACTTACTTATAGACAAAAGATTTTTAGTGATGTGTGGAACAACTAGAATGTCATTCAAGTGAATATTTATCACGAATAGTAGACGAGGCAACATGAGAAATGGGAAGAGTAGCACCATTACCAAAGGTGACTTTAGGCTTACCGTTTACCGAAGTGGAAAAAGGAACATGAGCGGAGGACCCAACCATATGATCAGTGGCCCCGGTATCGACATACCAATCCGGATTGGAAGAATTAACATGACATTGGGCTTTAAAAGCTTGGGCTAAAAGGGCCTCATTATCAACAGACGCATTGGGCCCAGTGGACGAGGGTGAGGTTTTAGTCTGGTTAAGCAACTTGAAGCATCTGTTAGCCTTGTGGCCATATTTCCCACACCATTGACAGGTATCACCGGACTGCTGACGTCCCTGGTTCGAGCGATTGTTTCGATAAGCCCCTTTGTTGTTGCGATTGGGGCGGTTGGAGTTGGTCGGGGTTCGAGGGGACTGAGCAGTGAACGCAACAGCAGGCGGATTATTTGCTTGACTCCCTTTGGAGAAAAACTCGATGCTCTCGGCTTGAGATTGAAGTTCGCGCAGAGAGATGTTTCGGACGAGCAGCGCGCAAAGCAATAGAGAACATGTCAAGTTGATCGATTAGGTTTTTGAAACGTCAAGTTGATCGATTAGGTTTTTGAAACGTCGACCATATAAAACCATCGCGTTTTATCAGATTCAGGGACAGTCTCACCGATGACGGCAAGTTGATCGATTAGGTTTTTGAAACGTCGACCATATTCAGCAACGGTTTGAGTACCCCTGGTGATTGACTGGAGTTGATCCCGCAGGTTTTGAACACGCTCGGATGAAGGAGTTCGAGAAGGCGGTGGCAAGAGCAGTCCACTTGTTCACGGGCAGTGGTGAAGCCGATGACTTCGGTAAAGGCCTCTTCGAGAGAGAGGCGTTGGAGAAGAATAATAGCCTTCCGATCGGTGTCTTTCCATGTCTGATACAAGGGGTTATCCGAGTCTTTGCCATCGGTGGTAACAGTGGCCGGTGGTGGTGGATTAGACCCGTCAATGTGAGAAAGCAGACGTTGATCCTCAAAGAGAGGAATCATCTGATTGATCCATAAAAGGTAGTTAGAGGGAGTGAGTTTGTGTTGGATCGAGTGGAACACGAAAGTGGTAAACTCAGGGGTGGAAGAAGATGAAGCAGACATGATGAAGGGAGAGGAAGAGAATGAAGAACGCAGAGGGTCAGGGAAGAGGAAAGAACAAGGCTGCGATTGATACCATGAATGGAAATAACTCCACACCAAAATTAGTGGGAGACTAAGTCATTATATACACAATAATGTTACAATTTAGGTACATCAAGAATAAGAAATTATACAATAATGACACAATACAATTAAGTTCTAACA
>JBCNJP010000020.1:1589325-1613292 GCA_039602395.1 Deinandra increscens subsp. villosa | reverse complement strand
CAAATTCAACAAGTTCGAGCTGATGCTGATCAAGAGGAAGTCCCAAGTGCCCGTCATGAAACCTATTGAAGATTTCTGCGGAAAGAATCTTCATCAACGTCTTTGCCAGCCAGTCAAGAAGAAGATTTTCAAAGATCGAAGACATTTAATATCACAAGCCTAGGGGAAGATTGTAGAGGCTAGATTATGAGGCTTGTAATATGAAATAAGTTGGGCTGGGCTTAGAGGGTTTAATTAGATTAGTAGGCTAGTTTTATTATGTTTAGGCTAGTTTACTATTAGATTGGGCATGGGCTTGGGTTTATGATTGGGCTAGTTAGAGTTTATGATTGGCCCAAGGCCTTGTAAGAGGTGGTATAAATACCACCTCATGTTCATGATCAAGCAAGCTTTGGGAGAACCCATTTGCGATTTCTTGTTTGTGTGTGATTCCGATCGGTGTTCTAAGCTTCATAGTAGACGATTCTCATTCAAGACTTCATCTTTTCTCTAGATCTAGTCTTCTATTCTACTATTCTTCTTGAATCAATCTTTCACGAGGATTCCGCACTCGTGTTTGATTAGTATATCGTGTGTTAGGGGAGATTTCCGGACCTACAAAAGTCCCAATTTATTTAATAACAAAACGACATCAAAGGAAGCATGTCCTAAGCGACTATGCCATATTTCAAAAGACGACTTGGAGGAGGTGGTGGCGGCCAAGGCATGACAATTATTCTTCAAAACATAGAGCCCATTCTCACATAGTCCTTGAGCTAGAGGAACTTTCCTTGTTCGGTCCTGAATAACAAAGTGAGGGTATGAGAACACAACATCAACATTATTGTCAAGCGTTAACTTACTTATAGACAAAAGATTTTTAGTGATGTGTGGAACAACTAGAATGTCATTCAAGTGAAATTTATCACGAATAGTAGACGAGGCAACATGAGAAATGGGAAGAGTAGCACCATTACCAAAGGTGACTTTAGGCTTACCGTTTACCGAAGTGGAAAAAGGAACATGAGTGGAGGACCCAACCATATGATCAGTGGCCCCGGTATCGACATACCAATCCGGATTGGAAGAATTAACATGACATTGGGCTTTAAAAGCTTGGGCTAAAAGGGCCTCATTATCAACAGACGCATTGGGCCCAGTGGACGATGGTGAGGTTTTAGTCTGATTGAGCAACTTGAAGCATCTGTTAGCCTTGTGGCCATATTTCCCACACCATTGACAGGTATCACCGGACTGCTGACGTCCCTGGTTCGAGCGATTGTTTCGATAAGCCCCTTTGTTGTTGCGATTGGGGCGGTTGGAGTTGGTCGGGGTTCGAGGGGACTGAGCAGTGAACGCAACAGCAGGCGGATTATTTGCTTGACTCCCTTTGGAGAAAAACTCGATGCTCTCGGCTTGAGATTGAAGTTCGCGCAGAGAGATGTTTGGACGAGCAGCGCGCAAAGCAATAGAGAACATGTCAAGTTGATCGATTAGGTTTTTGAAACGTCAAGTTGATCGATTAGGTTTTTGAAACGTCGACCATATAAAACCATCGCGTTTTATCAGATTCAGGGACAGTCTCACCGATGACGGCAAGTTGATCGATTAGGTTTTTGAAACGTCGACCATATTCAGCAACGGTTTGAGTACCCCTGGTGATTGACTGGAGTTGATCCCGCAGGTTTTGAACACGCTCGGAGAAGGAGTTCGAGAAGGCGGTGGCAAGAGCAGTCCACTTGTCACGGGCAGTGGTGAAGCCGATGACTTCGGTAAAGGCCTCTTCAGAGAGAGAGGCGTTGAGAAGAATAATAGCCTTCCGATCGGTGTCTTTCCATGTCTGATACAAGGGGTTATCCGAGTCTTTGCCATCGGTGGTAACAGTGGCCGGTGGTGGTGGATTAGACCCGTCAATGTGAGAAAGCAGACGTTGATCCTCAAAGAGAGGAATCATCTGATTGATCCATAAAAGGTAGTTAGAGGGAGTGAGTTTGTGTTGGATCGAGTGGAACACGAAAGTGGTAAACTCAGGGGTGGAAGAAGATGAAGCAGACATGATGAAGGGAGAGGAAGAGAATGAAGAACGCAGAGGGTCAGAGAAGAGGAAAGAACAAGGCTGCGATTGATACCATGAATGGAAATAACTCCACACCAAAATTAGTGGGAGACAAGTCATTATATACACAATAATGTTACAATTTAGGTACATCAAGAATACGAAATTATACAATAATGACACAATACAATTAAGTTCTAACAGGTACCACCTCTTAAACCCCAAAAAGAGGCTTGAGTCACAACCCACACCGCAAAGGACCACAAAGAGAGCCAGACAACAACGCAAGTAACGGCTTGGGCTCCGAGAGTGTTGCGTCTTGGGCATGAGGCATGTCACGACGTGGCTACAAAACGAGCAGCGGCTCAAGTTGGTAAGACGTTACAGCAAGCGCTCAAAGCGTATCACGACAAGGCGTGGCTCAGGTTGGCAAGAATGTCATAACAAGGACCAAAAGCGTATCACAACCGAGACAAGAGGCATCACGACCTAAACACACAACTTACAGATTTAGTCATCGTCATGTCTAAACCAAAGTCGAGTACGTGAGTTCAACCTCAAATAGATGCACGTCTAACACTTAGAGAATTCAAGGTCTTTGGGCTTTGGCCCACAGACATGGAGGGGTGGATAGGGCTTGCGACTGAGAGATCATGGGTTCGATCCTTCCATGGGGGTTTTGCTGGCAGTGGCTAGTTTTCTTCTGAATTAGTGACCCAGTTGTGTGCAGAGCTTGTACGAGCTTCCCTTATGGGACGTACCAGTTACCGTCACCACTGGTTGGAGTTGAGGATGATCGGGTGGGAGACCCTTCAGCCCCCATCAATGATCCAAATCGCCCTTAAAAAAAATGAAGAAAGTAACCTCATTGGTGGAAAGATGAATATTATCAACGACAAATGACAAGAAGACAAAGTTAAGACATAGACCCAAATAAGAAGGCAGGGAAAATAAGAGAGCAGGAAACCTTTTTGCCCAGAGACAAATGTCAACTATGGGGACAAAAGTCATTTGTATCGTATTAGAAAACCCTTGACACCCAAAAGGAAATTTCCGTTTGGCCAAGAAGGTCAGATACATAGAGACCTTACTTAGAGACCTTCCAACAGTATTCTTCTATTAGAACTCTTGCCTCAGCCACCAAGTCAGAATGGACACTATAAAAATACCATTCTTCACGACAAAATAAGATATACACATAACTATCTAACTCACATTACTTGATACTTAATCTCCTAATCATGTTTCTTCCCATTGTTTTGGTGGCTTTGTCCAACCCTTAAGCAATGTCACGCTTGTCTTAGACTCCCGGTTGAGATTTCGTGTAGCAACAGATAATATTACATACTCAAACTATCATTTATTACAATTACAAATTATAATTTTTATTGAGTTATAAATTACATTAGAAGCACGCGAGCCTAATCAAGATTGATGCATAAAACTCAAGCTTGAGTTCATTTATTCAGGGCTGCCCCGAGCAAAGGCAATGTGGGCAACCGCCTAGGTTTCTCTAGGTGGGGGGGGGGGGGGGGGGTGGAATTTTTAATTTTTATTTGATTACCTCATAAATTCCATTTGCTGTAAGGAGGCAGGTGTTAAGGCTTAGGCGCACGCAACGTTTAAATTTGAGGAACCTGGGATCGAACCTCAACATTGACAGTTTTATTTTTATTTTGGACAAGAACCTTTTAAAATGAAATTTTAGTATAATTAATATGAAGAACAAGTTTGAACTTGTGACCTTACTATATTTGAAAAATAATCAAGGAGTAAGTAATTACCAATTTAAATAAGATGGGATTACCATATTGTTAGATTGATGACTATAAATCATATATAATAATACTCATCAAATACACTAAAATACCAAACCCTAAACTACATTGTATGTTACTCCATCTTTTAGTTTCCAAAGATTAAATATTTAATATCAAATGATAAATATACGAGTAAAACACAGTTTCTAAAAACTAATTACATAAGAATATTAGTGTTCTAAACCAGAACGGTTTCATTTAGTCGGCAACCCCCTAAATCCAGATCTCTCAGGAGGGCAAAATTTTATTCTCGCTCAGGGTCCCATAAATTTTTCAGAGTCTCAAGGACGACCTTGCGTTTATTGATTGACCTCTAAGTTAGACATGGGCTGGCTGTGTTGATCTACCTTCATTTAGTAATATGATCCATGACTTTTAGTATTGTTATGCTACTACCTTGCTTTGAATGAGTTAAAGTATTGTGGTTGTGAGGAATGTTAGAAAATTGAATGCTTGGAAACTCCAGAAAGCGTGATTCACTTTCGGACTGAAAATCTCGAGGGTTCGCTCAAGATTTCAATCGGATACGATCTGGAGATCTTTTCGAATTCAAGAAATTTTTGATCGTGAAGAAGAACCGAACCAGAAAATTTGATATAATCGTACGTATTATCCAGGGGAGCGTATATACAGTTATTTAGGATAACTGCTATACGATTTTGCACAATTAGTCCCTCGAATTTCATTAATGCCATTTCGTACCGAAATAAAATCTGATGCATTTTCCGTGAAGGACTTTTCGACCCCAGCCAGGGGCTCTGCCCCTTGGACCCCGCCAGGGGCTGCCGCCCCTTGGACCCCGCTCTCTCGGGGGCGCTGCCCCCGAACCCCCGCCAAGGGGCCGTTGCCCCCTTGGAACCCCCTAACCTTATCGAGACGAGCGTGCACTACCCCGCACCACCGAACCCGACCGATATAAGTTAGAAGACGTATCGATCCATAATTAATCCAATTATACTAAAATAGCAACAAGGAATCTATTTGAGCCGTAACTATTATCTTTGTTATGTTGATACCCAGATTTGAATGATCTCAAGTATTATGAATTGGTTTTGGTTGTGGCAGCTTCTGCTAAGACCTTGCTTTTGCTTATGTTTGCTTCAACTAAGAAATGGAGCTAAAACTTGGGGAATCAACTATTGCTAAAACTCTCATCTTGTTGATGTTGGCTTGAACACAGAATTAGACCTACAACTTTTGGAATGAATGTTATAGTATTGGCTATGATGATCACGAATCTGAGTCTAAGAATGCTTGAATTAACAAAACTAAGCCTAAGAATACTTGAATTAACAAAATTGGGATGTGATGATCTACACATGAATCCGAGCCTAAGAATCCTTGAATTGATAAAATTAAGGCTAAGAATACTTGAATTAACAAAATTAAACGTTTGTAAAAACGAAATAGTAAATTTATTTTAAGATTACACATAGCATTTCAAATTATCCATTTCACGTTTGTCTATTCTATACTTTTAAAACTAAATAGATAGTCCCCATCACAAAACGCGGGTCTCCATCTAGTTTTATAACAAAAGCCAAAGGGCTGTTAGTTTGTGTTAAAATATGTTTGTTCGTTTATATTTGTTGATTTGTGTTCATTATGTTAATTTACATTCATAAACTCTTCGTTTAGATTTTTAATGAACTAACATAAAAAAAATCCGTTTAACTAATGTTCGTGTTTGTATTCAATTAAAATTAAATGAACAAACATAACCAAGTCAATGTTCCTATTCGTTGACCTTATTACTTAAGTTGGGTTTTACTGAATATGTTTGTTAGTTATTTTGTTTAATTGGATTATTTTGATAGTTATAGCAGGTAAAATCAGTTAGATTATTGATTTGTTTTAAGAATTTTAGTCCATTTTGGCCATTGTAATTTTCTTTTCCAGTTGCATAATTCTAGTTTTCTTTTTCCAATTGCATATTTGTAATGCCTACAAACCAATTACTAGGCCACCATATAACTTTTAGAAAAAACAAACAAAAAACCTAAACTGAGGTTCAATATACATAAAAAAATGGTTCTGAATACCGATTTGATTAACAACGCAACTCATTTGATCATACAACATAAGGCCCAAAAAAGCACAGAAATGGCTATGTTTCTCATGACTCTAAAACATATTGACATAACTGAGCAGAATTAAACAATCATGACGGGTCAGGCGGGTTGGAAGTGTTATCCTGCAAATCGGGGGAGCTCCATGTAGCCGATGATCATATCATATACACCAGGATTGACAACATATTTACCACAATTGGACATTAAGATTCAAGAGGAACAGCAGTATCAAGCCTCACTTTGTTCAGCCGGACTGTTCCAAGAATGTATTCGGGTAGTTCGGTTTCTTCCCTTCCCTGCAGTTTAACAAGAGGATAGATAGCTTATCAACTGAAATAACCGTCGTGCTTTAAAAGGTGAGACTTTGCTGCAAGTAAGTGTGATAAATGACGAAATGAAGCGTAAAAGACCTCGATTAAGATGGCAAGATCAACAACGAGGCTTGTTACATATCCAAGAACGAGACTGATGATACTCCTTGCAACGGATGAGGATCCAATATCTACATCAATCTGCACATGATATTGTTTAACTAAAGTTGTGAAAAGTACTCAAATCTATAAAATAACTGCAACTATAGACTAGGAACGACTTAATGAAAGAGCCGTTTGTTCCAAAATGAACCTGCTCCCAATAAAACAAAATGAAAGCATCTTTTGGACCAAAATCAATGTCATTATCATCTTGGAATTAGGGGTGTTACGGTCCGGTTTGGCAGGTTTTGATGAACAATCAGGGCTGAACCACTAACGGTGGTCCAGGAAAAAACAAACCACCAGTCAGGTTCGGTGGGCCGGCCGGAGCGGTTGGTTTTAGCGGTTTAGAGATTCAATTTTGGAGTTTGGTGGTCTGTACCAACCTTTTTATTTTATTTAAAATCATTAGCTTGAATTAAAGAGTATAGAATGATAAAGATGATCCATAAATAGCACATATACAAAACTGCATAAGCCAAAAATCTACATGTTCTAATAAATGATTACAATTGTTGCCACATGTCACTCTCACATTCATTTTCTCGTCATTTTTCCCACCTCTCTCCTACTAAATACCAATCTTCTTATCTATTAAATAATAATAATTTTAAATAGTTATATTATTATAAAATATAATTTAATATTTGCTTAAATCTTTATTATTTTTTATTTTATAATTTTTAAATATTCATTATTTCTTTGATCACAAATGGTTGACGACATCTAATAGACAAATCTTCATAAAAAATTAATAAATCATTGTTTAATATATATTCAAGTATTCAACCCATGTAATACATGGGTTCTAACCTAGTAAATAAATAAAAAGCGTCAAACTGTGGGGTTCAGTTTACAAGGCCACTTCCAAGTTCCAAACCTATAAACTGGCAAAACCGAACCATAAAAATCTCACCCCTAATTTCCAAGATGATAATAACATTGATGTGCGGCCTCAAGGCCTTGAGGCGCTTTCATGATCTCCTCACGTGCCTTGTACATGAGGCACGCCTGTTTTAACAACCCTCTACCTAAAAGTGAAATATGAAATCTTTGTAATAGATGAAGAAAGTGGAAGTGTGTACCTCCAAAAAATTATCTTGCCTAAAATAGTGGCAAGTTACAGCTTTCCCCAATAGGCAAGCTTTTGTACCGACCGCACGCTTCACCATCCAATATCCCTGTTCACCACTTTGTTGCTCAATATTATAATATGAACCCAAAACAAGAAAAGAATAAAAAATGTCATGTCAATGTATGATGAAATAAAATACCTGTAGAATACTCGGAATCAGTTTGAATCTTGCATCACGAAACGTATCACTCCCATCAATAAATTTGCCAAGCAACGAGTTTTTATTTACAGGCCGGTCCGCAGCATAGTACATAACCAGGCTGTAGTTTGGTTTACCTGGAACCTTTAACAAGGTAAACACGACATAATTACAACACACATAGCATTAATTCAAGATTCAAAAACTTGAAAAACAAGTAGATAAAAAATGATCTTCACCAATCATAATCATTAGTGGAGCTGGAAAAATGACCAATGGGTTAGGATTAAAAAAATGTCATTTTATTAGTATTGGTCATGTTTAGTTGATCCACAAAACACTTTTGGTCCATTTTTATTAAACAATTAATGCATTAAATATGACTATGAAAACTAGATTATTACAATACATTATTCTATGCTAAAATATATAATGCAAGTATAAATGAAAATGTATATATGACCTGCATCACCAGAGTAGTATATACATGTGCTAAAAGTTAACGCATACCTGCAGGTTCACTACAAGAATAAATGGAAGTTTTTTCCCAGCTTCTGACTGTGGCAGGATAATAGACTTGAGAGTCACCACCAGAATTATAGAAAAAAAATAATGTACAGTTTGCACGTGTAGCAAGATAATACCTGAACAACACATTTACGATGCAAAGCCACTTTACTTCTGGAACTTTCTACTTTAAACCAGTCAACTGCTATAAGCTTTAGAAGGGGATCCCCTCCTGCTACCTGAAAGTTATAAAAATCTTTTTTTAAGTATATAAGCAAACCAACATATGCAATAACATGGTATTTATTAGGATCATAAAATATTTGTGATAAAAATCAAGTCAAATAAGCTTATTTGCACTTGGAGGTCTCCAAGTTGACAAATATGACAATCTAATTAGGCTTATAAAGCTCAACATGTCAATTCTGCATGTTTAAACTCCCTATTTCAAAAACAAAATCCGAAAAAAAATATGGAAACCGATCCAGTGCTCCAATGCATAACAGCCTAGCTACCTTTCTTTTCATTAAAATTTGAGAGTCATCAAACTGCCTGAACTTATGTTCTTACTACCGTTAAAAATTGGAGGTGACGAGATGATCAGGTTAGGTAAGGGGTCAAAATGGATTCAGGTTTAACTGGGTCAACTTTAGCATGGGTCTAACCATGCCTGGTCGGATGGATTGACCCACAAACACTATTGTGTTTATTTTTAACATTTTATTTGTAAATAACTAATTCTCTAATTATGATTTAAAAAAGCATTAATTACAATAAGAATCAAAATCTATGAACTAGAATGATTAAGGAGGGTTGTATGCATCGTAAATAGAATATGGGTGATTTTCAACCTCTTTGACTTATTACCTTTCAGCCAAGTCTTTGGTAAAACACAACCCAAATTAACCCGTTCACAAGTAAAAGGGTCAATATGCCATCTCTATTAAAAAATATATATATTATATATTAAGAAAATTATTACATCATAAGAAGAAACCCAAAAGGTCACCTTAGCATTATCTTTCAAGTATGTCTTTCCTCGAATCTTAAATCCAGTGCCACTTGGAGATGTCCAACAATTACTATCTGCCTCACCTTTCCCTTTGTTCATTGAACCACGAAAGTCACTAGGATTGATAGTAACTGGATCTACATGTGGATCTAACTCCTTGTTGCAATCCATAGCTGATTATACAGAAGAAAATATATAAAAAATATATACATACACACACATTAAGCAAACTGTACTAATTCAAAAACATGAAAAAACTGATTTAAGGCTACCTTTCTTCGCCTTTAAAGCCAAGCTGGCAACAGCCCATGAAACATTCTTCAGCTTCACTCTCTGGCCCTAATAAAGAAACAAAAAAAGTACAATTACAATCCATATTCATATCACCTTTTTAACCATCAAAATATCAAATTTCTAAGATTGGAAGAAAGCAGCAAACCTTGCTGTCAAGTTCAGCATCATCGTCTTCTTCTTCGTCATCATCTGAAGATGATGATGCGTCAGCAGCAATTGCATCATAAAACTCTTCCGCGACTTCTGCATCCTCAAACTCACTAATTGGTCCAGATATATCAGAGGTTTTTGTATCCACAAATGTTGTGGTTGATTCACATGTAAGTGCAGGGTTTGCTGAGATGTATGCCTTTAGACCTGCAACAACTTGAAAGGGATGAAACATGGCCTTTATGCAGTTCAAACATGTAAACATGATGATAACTACAAATTATGAATCCGCATGTGCCAATTTGGTCTTTCTTACTTTTTTAGAGGTAGAAATTTTGACCCGTTTCAGGTCATGTCTTATCTATAATGGGTGATATGTAAAATGAAAAAAATAGCCAAAAGAAATAGGGCTAAACAGATCCATTTAGCCCGAATTGTATTTTGATGAATAAAACCTTCTGTCTTTAATAGAAATTTAAGATCATTATTAAAAATTAAAAAATATCAAAACAAAACTTCAGTAATCATATTTGACACTAAATATTATAAAAAGAATAGAGCAAAAAGTGTTTCACTCAGATTCTTCAAAAAAGGATAAGTTTTGACCCGAACCCTGTTTGGCTGGTTAACCAATCACTCTGACCCAACCAATTTACCATCACTAGCTTTATTAATGTTTTAGGCAATTAGAACGCATCAACAAACTTGAATGGTTTATTGGTGTAAGCATTAAGATTTTAAGAATCACTAACCTGACACTTGGCTCAACAAGGCATAAGCAATTGACTTTTCAAACTTTGAGCGCTGATCAAGCTTCCATTTAAACCAGCCACCTGAATCTATCTCTAACATATGTGTTACAAGACATCTATCACCATTTGATCCAGCCAAACCTCTTATGTTCCTAATCTCCCAAGAAGATGCTGTAAAGCAAACCAATTGAGCATTAGTAGATACGAAAATATGTACCAAATTTCAAGAGAAACTATAAAAAAGGGTTAATTACGATTAATCTTTATTCGCCGATATCCTGATTTTGGAGGTCTTTTCTTGTGTATTGCAGGAAACTGCAAGATTGCTGCAACATAGGTTCAAATTAGGTCCATTTAACTCATGAATACAACACAGATAAATAATTAAACATGCTTAAGTTGCTCTCGAAGTGTAGATTTTACAAGTAAATTCACTTACTGTATGTTCCATCTTGTCCGCGAAACCACTGCCTAGAAAATATGAAATCGCGCTTAGACTGCCACCTATAAGAAAAGCACATCAGTTTTGACTGATGAGATATAACAAAAGAGGTAAGTTAAAGAATAGAATAAAATGAGGAATAGTCAAGAACGATAAAAGTCTCATCCTGATGCTACAATCTAATCCATATGATACCATTCAAATTTTATACTTAGTTATTGCATGAATCAAGAAGAAAGATAATCAATGCAGCAGTGTAAATGGTAGGATTAATAAATGTTTAGTTGGAGAGTGACACACCTACTTAAGTATCTGGGATCATAAGATCCATAAACCACATCAGAATGTCCACCTAAAGAATCAACAAGTTCTAAGTCACCAGTCAATGCATCCCACCTGAAAGTTTAAATGTTAGTGAATAAAAAAAAAACTGTCTAAACAATAACATGCACATAAATTGATCATCGTACTCATATCTCCGAAGCCGATCAAGATTCAGAACCACCTCAAAAGCAGTATCTGGACTTGCATCCACAACACCAACCGCCTTCACAAGAACAGTTTTGCTGTGTGCCTATTTATAGAGAAAAGTCGATACAGAATACTATTACCAAATTTTATTTTTGAAACATAAGTTTATATTTTTTATATGTATATGTGTGTGTGTATTATGCAAGTACCTTATGGTCAGACACATCCTCAAAGAGTCTGATACCTAAATTCAATATATTGTCAAAGACAAAACATCAATATGATATATACATATCAAAAACAAGAACTAAAAGAACCCAAAATGGAAGTGTATGTATGCTTTATTTTAATGTTTCGACTTTCGAACCAAACAAACAATATATTCACACATTCTCATACTAATATTCATCTTATTTTCTTAAAAAAAAGTGTTAATTGTTATAGCACTGAAAAACATGTATTGAACTGAACTATTGATGGGAAACCAGAACCCCATTTAGACTAGAATGATGTAAATGGAAAACAGGACAACATAAGTTGTTACCATTGACGGTCCGGACACATCTCCACTCATGTGCTTCGACTACATCTGCAGCATCACCTTCCATGAAATCACTTGGTCTATGATGTCTACCCAAGTTTGATGATCTTCTGAGAAGTGTCTCCGGACCTATACATAACAGCAAAGTCAAAGGGGATTCTCAAGATGGTCAAATCGACCCGCATTGAATGCCGGGCCGTTCGTTGAAGATAAAAGTATATCGAACCCATATGAAGTTTTACATTTTTGTCAAAATAACCCATAACAAATTATCAAATAGAAAAGGTTCCTAGCAATATGGCTTAAGGCTTTGTTCAAACATTTTCAAATAAATTTACAAATAGATATCCCCATTAGTTATTGATCTGATGATACTTCACATGACATGCCTAAGCATGTGAAAAGTAAAGAATAGATTTTAGGGAACAAAAGCATAACAAAATTTTATCTGAAAGATGATTGATGTATGTATGTATGCATAATGTATGTATGTGGAAATAGTATGCGCACCACCTTACCATGTCCTATTCTTATCAGCTTCTTAAGACCATGTGCATATCGCTTTACCCTAGGTCGATGCCCTTCAAGATCAATCCTTTTAAAGCGAAATGGTACAATGAGACCACAAGTACAAAGTATATCCAATATAGCTTCAAAGACACAGCACAAACTATCTAAACCATGATTTGTTTAGGACTATATAATTTAGAAATTAATGTATAATATTTATATACTACAAATTTTATGAAATGACAAAATGTGGTATCTTTATAATATGCATATATCAAAATGAATAGAGTGACAACATACTCATCCTCCATGCTCAGTCTGTTTCTGGTAGAACTTTGAGAAAGCTCATACTCGGCCTGATTTTAATATTTAACGAGATATGAATAAGAAATTTAATAAAAAGAAAATTGTGCACATTATTATGTATTCATGCGTCAAAATTTCATTGGGTAAAAAATTTGGCAATTATTCGTACCTGTTGTTTTGCTTGATCAAATGCTTCCATCCATTTTCGGGTTTCTCCAGCTGTAGCACAAGCAATCTTGCAGCAACATAACAATCAAAACAAGGATCCATCAAACGGTTGAAATAATTATATGATCACTAAATAGTAATATCTGTCCTGAAAGGGAAATCTCGGTGGTAAATGAGGTGCCCTATGACAAAAGGGTTGTGGGTTCAAATCCAATAGGTGATGTTATCCTTAAAAATCTAGGAAATGCTGTTAAAAAAGTAGTAATATTTTGTATATAATATTTACAATAATCCATCGCTTACCTCTCCTTTCTTCTCCTCATCCAACCGGTTGTAGAACCTTAGAACATAAAGATCCTAAAAAACATGCAGCAATTCAAGCAAACAACATCAATTGTACCCAAGTGTTTATATTGAAACAACATACTATTATTCAAATTCAAATAATATAATATAATATATAGCAATTATACTCAATTGCTTAAAAAGTTTGCAATAATGTATGTGGCCTTACACCATCATTGACCCTTCGTCTTCCTAGCTCTTCCACCATAAGTGTATTCCCAACAACACCCCTCCTTATTGGTTTCTGCCATCAATCATGCCTAGATGAATATAACCGAAATCCAGCAATGATGCTAATTACACTAAAATTACACACACACACCAAAAAAAAAAAAAAGAACACAAACAACTTTTGATGTTCTTTTCATTTGTATACAAGCTAAGACAGACATTCATTTCAGAACCAATAAATGGTTGAGAATGGCGAGAACCACCTAATCCCTTTTACTTATTATCATCTAAATTGACTACAATGCATATGGATTTCAATATATATTTTAAAAAGATATGATATTTATAGTTATTTTTGTCTAAAATGCATATATGCACATACATGAATACACATTTTTATACATTGTTTTCGGAACCAATGAAAGGTTGAGAACTCCGTCAACGGCCTAAAATGTGTACATATTGCTTCAACGAAGAAGATCAAACTAAAAAAAACATATGTTTATTTATCTTTTTTTTTTCAACTCCTTTCACCTTATCTACTCTCTTGAATAGTTATTATGTGTGTACTAATCATTTGCCACCCAAAAAAAAAAAAAACACACAGAACATAAAGCGAAGTTGACTAAATGGAGTTCCAATTATGAAATTGGGCACAAAACTGTAATGATTTGCTTGCAAACTTATCACAATCACAATCTGCCACAATAATTTATGCCCTGATTAGAAAACACCTTGTTGTTTACTATGTTGATTCTGATCATTCAATTATAAGATTATATATACATATGATATTGATCTTATGATGCAATCAGATGAATAAAATTGGGGGTGGATGAAACAATAATAATAATAATAATAAAAATATAGATTGAAACATACAATGCCAGGGTTTTCATGAGGATCACGCTTATACATCATCACGTATTTGCCTCGAATATGCAGAAATCGAAGGTGACAAAACTCGCGCCCAATTGAATTTGTGCCCAGATGATAAACCCATCCGAAATATTCGAACCTCGTCCGATCACAACCCTTATCCTCCGCCCCACTCTCCGATCCTCCACTTTCCGATGAGCCTCCGTGACTCGCCATCCTCGTCACCGGCGGCGATTCCATCCGGCCGAAAATTATGTGGGTTTTTCGAATGTTGTTGGTGACGTTGATGCTCTTGGGATTCTTGGCGGATTGAGGGAGAAGAAGAAAGAAGAAAGAAAAAGTTGATCAATGACAGGTGGAAGACATGTTACATTCAAATATTTAAATTTGATAAGATCGTTTTTGACAGATTGGGATTCACGAGGGTTTGATTTGGAATTTTGGCCAATGATGTTTCAAGAATGACTCCAAGATTAAGGTATTTGATGATTCTGTAAAGTAGTGACAACAATGCAAATTGGGGAATTTGACAAAGATGAAAGACGTCCTACATTACTTAGGCTACCCGTAATGAGGTGTTACTGGACCCAAAATTAGCCCATAACGCCCCCATAACGCCCACCCCCACTACAGTGGAGCGTTATGGGACGTTATAGGGTCAAAATCGGCGAGGGCCGTGAGTCCAATAACGCCGAGAAAGAAGAAGAATGTTTGAGATATAGCCGTTGAACGGCTATATCAACGGCTACCTTCATATTTTTTTTTAAAAAAAAAATTCTATAAATCTCACACTATATATATATAACTCCATTAATTTTTTAAACTCAACCACTCAATCCTCTCATTCTCTCTCAATCCTCCCATTTTTTTAAAAAAAAAAATGGGTTCTCCCTCTTCCTCCACTCTATTCGGTTACTACGACGATGAAGAAGACGAGGTTGTTTCCGCCGCAATTCAACTTTTTGACGAGCTGGTACCACGCCCGGTTATTAGGCGGAGACATCTTGAACGTGATCGTAATGCGGCCAACAATAGGTTGATGGCCGACTATTTTGGTGACAACCCGCTCTACACCGACGAGATGTTCAAAACTCGGTTTCGAATATCCAAACGGTTATTTTTTGCGTATAGCCAAGGATCTGGAAGAACATTCATCGTATTTTAGGCAACGGTACGACGCCACTGGAAAGCTTGGGTTCACTTCCATTCAAAAGTGTACGTTGGCGATAAAAATTCTTACGTTCGGCAACACTACGGATATCAACGATGAGTATTTGAAGATGGCCGAGAAGACAACCAGAGACACGGTGGAGGAATTTTGCAAAGGTCTTGCCGACTTGTACACGACGCGGTATTTGAGAAAACCAACTTGGAACGACATGCAAAATCTATACGATCACCACGAAGAAGTTCATGGTTTACCTGGCAAAATCTTTGAAAGGGTTACGTCTACGGGCGCGCAGACATAACTCCTGAAGACTGTTTGTTTTTTTTTCAATGAAAATCTTATATCACCTTAAAACATCTTAAAAAAAAGCCTTGGAAACCCATCTTATATCACATTATCACAATAATATAATGGTTGTATTCCATAATTATGTTTATGATGTTGAATGAATTTTATCTAGTAAGATAAGTTTGACAGTTATATATTTTCAGTTTTTGCAGACAGTATAAGATTATAAAACAAACAGTCTTATATTTTCAGATTGCAGACCTTCAGACCACATCTTCAGCTGCAGACATGAAATAAGATGAAATCAGACTGCAGACAATTTTTGTCTGCAAAAACAAACAGCCTTTAAGGAAATGGACTATTGGGGCAATACATTTCCAATCAAGAATTGCATAGGTTATTCCTATAAAGAAGTGTATCTCAAATATTCGGAATGCGGTTATCAAGATTCATAGCAATCTATGTAAACGCAAACATCAACATAAGTTTCAAAATTAGAGGGAAAGTGGGCCTTGGTAATTTGGTGTGATTCTGGGTAGATCAATTTTTATAACGGTAAGTATTATTCTCGATTTTATGTTTCTAATGAAACTTGAACCAACACCTTAAAAAAAAGGGTCATACACCTTTGTACTAGGCTAGAATAGTGGTTGTGATTCTGGGTAAATCATGGATCACAAACAAACCAGTACTATAGGAGTTTCCACTCCTATATCAATGCAAATGTGGGGATCAGGATTGAAGATTTCTTTGAGGAAATAAATGGTGATGGTAGTGGAAAAACCAACAATTAGACTCATCCGAGTAGCGAGAATTGGATTGTTGTTTGACTTTAATTGGTAAATTCATCTCTAACAATGACATTGACAAGTGGGTTTGGTTTGGTCCTATGGAGCGTTTTGAAGTTAGAGATATTAAAAAGGTTGTAATGGTGAGCAGTGATCGCAACACGGATGAAATGTTGGTTTGAAACTCTTGGTCCCAAAAAATGTGTGTATCTTTATGTGGATAGCTATAAGAGATAGAATTCCAAACCGTTTGCGTTATAAAAAAGGGTGAAAGTGCGTGGCGTTGGATCGTTTACTCGATCTAACTATTTCGGATACAAACAAGTAATTAAAGATTGGTCTTAACATACTGAACTACACTTCAATTTCAACTAACTGAAGCACACAAGTCATGTTGATTGCTGGTATAATTTGTCCATCTTAAACTTAGGCAAAATCATACTTATAACATCTGGATATGTTAAGTTATTGATTAGATTTGCTTTGACCAGTGTACCCCACACTATCAGACATATTCAGACAATTTTATTTTTCTCGTGTGATTACACTTGTGATTGTCACATAGAGTATTGTTCTCATGATATCGTCAACTGTGTTCCATGCAAAAGAAATAAGAAAGTTAAATCGCCTACCTTAAGGTCGATCTTTCGATACGCAGATAAGACCTCGGATTTAACAAAATAAGAAAGATAAAACAAGTTGAAATTGTATAATTCAACAACAATCAGGTCGGTCTTGTGAACACGTAGAGAAAGTCCGATGAATTATATGAAACACCAAAGAAAATAAAGTAGAACCTCAAACGAACAACAATCAGGTCGACCTTGTGAGCGCGCAAAGAAAGTCTGGTCGTTTGAGAAAATAAAGAAAATCAAACAAGTTTAAATCTTTGCAAAATGAACACATGTATACACAGTGACTTCTCATTTTCTTTTTCACACATTTTTCTGTTTTTCTCATGAAATACACTTCAAGATGTTGTCCACTTGATCAAGCATAAATATTTAGTGTATATCACATCTGAATACTTTCTGATTTGCGGAGCCTACCAAACATATTAAATAATGATCTTGTGGTTTTTTCATCTACTCTATCCATAAGTCAGATAGCCAATGTACTATCATTTCCCAATAATCAATTTCTCAAAATTTTATATATTATGAATGTATTCACCTTCACCATATTCATTTCTCCCCCTAAAATGAAAAACTCTATTTTTGGATTTTTCATTTTATAAAAACAAGACACTATTTTTTACTTTTTTGATTTTCTCTCCCTAAACTTCAACCAAAATGTAAAGAAAGAAACTTGATCAACCGACACGGATACCTGTCTGTTTTAAGTTTCAGAAAACTTTCAGATTTGAAAGATGAATCATGAAATTTAAGTTAAGATAAGCAGAATACCCCTCCATCAGCAACATACCAATCACCGATAGGTCTTCTAAAAGTACCTACACACTGGTCAAACTCATCAGTTTATAAATGACCCGAAGCGAATCGCTTCTGGTCGACCAGTGTCCTGGTTTTGCTCTGAAACCACCTTAGGTTTCCACTGTTGTTGTTGTTTTGGTAATTTAGTTTTTGATGAATCAATCACAACTGACTGTGTACGAACAACCTACATTTGTAACTTTTAAAAAGTTTGGAATATATCTTTCTTGCCTTTTAAAGAATGTAGGCTGAAAATTCATAAAAAACTCTGTCATGTTCATCAATGAACTTTGGTTTGGCAGGTTTACCAAAAACTGGAACTTGGCCTCTTGTCTGGGTAGAAGCAGCAGAAACTGAACAATCTTTTGTCATATGCCCTTTTTGGCGACAAATATAACACAAA
The DNA here is from genome assembly GCA_039602395.1 of Deinandra increscens subsp. villosa. Lineage (NCBI taxonomy): Eukaryota > Viridiplantae > Streptophyta > Magnoliopsida > Asterales > Asteraceae > Deinandra > Deinandra increscens. Next base: position 1,594,990 of record JBCNJP010000020.1, on the reverse strand, counting down.
CGATTGTTTATGTTTCTTTTATTGAGAACCCGCGAAACTTCACAAAGATTATTAACTTCAAACTGATCATAGAAAGAATCATATACCTGATTCCGATGATCATGAACCCATTTTGAAGTTGGACTCTTTGGAGTATAGTCTGAACTTCCAGAAGAAAATTTTTCTTGTTCTTCTGATCAGCACCATTTACAAAACTTCAAATATTTTCTGAGCATCCACCTAGTAAAGTGGAAATGCTTTGTCAGACATCATGTTGAAATTGATGTCATGTTGAGCTTAGTAGTATGATTATTCAGATATGCAACATGTGGTTAAATGGGTTGGAGTGAGTAGGTTGACGTGAAACACCTTTTGTCCCTTTTTTTTCAAAAAAAAAAACTCTATAAATAATCGATCAGTTAAATAAGACAAAAATCATATCATTCTGATTAAAAAAGGGAGACTTGAGCATATTAAGACCATCCCTATTGGTGACCGATTGGTCTAGATTGGTGGGTCCATCCATTTAAAAAAAAAGAAAAATTAATTTAGTGGGCACGAACCGATCGTTCCGGTGACCCAAATCACAATCCCATTCTTTGAACTTCAATGTACACGTGGAGCAAATTTATAGGTTAAATTTTATTTTCTTTTTTCTTTTTATTGCAGTTGAATTAATTTTACATATAATCTCAATTTTCTTATATAACTAGTAATATTTAACTTTTTTAAAGAATCTAAAAACATAGTCTTGTTTAGTTTTTTTTTTATAAACATCATGGTATAAAATTTATTGAAAACGAAGATGTTTCAAAAAACGCGTTTTTAATATAAAATAAATATATAAAATTAATTATTTATCTTATCTGACACATGGCAATATACTATAGGTTCGTTAGATTTTTTTTTGATAAAAAACTATCTAAAAGATCTAACATTATCTGATACAAAAAAAAATATATATGAAAATTAATGAAATTTTCCTATATAAATAAGCTATTAACATAAACATACTTTCATATCTATTTTCTACTATCTATCTCCAACATCCAACATCCAACCTCTTTTGATCTATTTTATTTATTTTTATTTTTTTAATATTTTTTTTTATTTTTATAATTTTAATTTTAATAACTATTCTATTAATTTTGAAATAAAATAAATATATAATATATTAAAAGTAATAATAAATCATATTTATATAATAAAATGTTAGATTGGATTGGATTGTGAGTGTGAGTGAAAAAATTGGTTAGATTGGATTGTGTAGGTGGATGAGAGAGAAACTATTTTTTTAATAATAGATTGTGTTGGATTGATTCACCAATGGGGATGGTCTAAGTATGCATCTATGCAATCTTCATCTATGTTTGGACTTATTTGACATGTTTTCTTTTAAATTAACCTTCTTATTTGGTGCGTTAAACTCATTAGAGATGAAACACGACATGAATCGATGATAAGAGAAAGAGATTCGGTTTGAAAAACAAAAATGAATTTGGGAAAAGATTTACAAATGGGTATTATTAAGTTATTTCTTGACTTTTGCAGGTGCAACACTTTCATCGGGAGCATGAGCGTTGTTTGAGATGAGTTTTGATCAAGAAACTACAAATCATTCACTTCAACTTTATAGGTTAGACACCATGACACCTCAAGTCAAGTTCATGAAATGGTGGCAGAAAAAGACTCAAGAATAGTCTTAAAATGTTGTCATCGTTGTTAAACATTATTTATCATTTATCACTATTTTTTTTAACATATAGAAATTCGGCACACGTATTTGGACCTTTCGGTTGTTATTTTGACCGGTTTTTCTCTTATCTATTTTCATCAGAATCCTCTCCACCCTGCCATGGCAACCAATAATTCGCAACAATCAGGTTTCCTTCAGTCGATCTTCTTAATCTGTTTAAATTGTTTTTTCTTTTTTTAACTTTTTTTAGCTACATCGATTTAAAGACGGTGCTTTTTGCTAGGGTTCTAATCGTTTTGAATTGATTGATTCGGGATTTGGGGACTGGGAGGTGGGTCGAAATTGTTGAATCATCATTATACTTATCTCGTTTTAGTTCAATTAAACTCAAAATTGGTGTCTTCGCCTAGGGTTTTGAATTTTCTAAACTAACTGATTAGGGATTGAGAGAAAGATTCAGAATCATCATAACTTATCTCGTTTTTGTTCAATTATACTCATAACACAAGCTTACATATTACATTTACACAGACTGCACACCTGACTTTTGCAAAATGTTATAAATATATTATTAGATCATCATTAGATTCATAGTTGTGAGAACTAGTCTGCACATAAGTACATATTATCCCAAAACACCTGAACATTTGTGATTCTGCATTGAATACAAAACAAAATTTACACATTTCTGAACACTAAAAGTCCAAACTAGTTCATAATAATAAGAAAATAAACCCTAGATGTTCAAGACTTGTTAGGGTGGAGCGAGGCAGATAGAAGTTGAGATCTAGAGGCCGAGAACTCAATGATAGGGCGAACTGCGAAGTCAGTTGATTCAAAGTCGATGACTTGGTGAGTTGAGGGCCTTACTTAAAGAATTGAAGGGTTGAGAGCCCTAAATTTTTTGGGTCGAGGCCGGAGGGCCAATGAGTGGACCATATTTGTTTTGTACATCTTGTGCTAATGTTGTAACTTGTAAATGAGGATGACACAATCCCTCACTTCTCATCATGTGGGTCTCCCCCTAGGGGTAGGTTCAAAACTCAAATACTGTATAATTTTTTAAGGTTATAGTGAATTATTCTTATTAAGTATGTTATTTGATCTTTTAGAATCCTAGATTCTCGGGTTATGGTTGATTTGTTGTTTGTTTGTTTTTTAATCATTATATCATATGTTCTAAAGTTGATAACTTTTTTAAATTTTCATTCAGAACATTTGAACAATCCTCTTTTATTTGATACTTATTCTAGACCGGGAGTTAAATTGGTTTTTTTCTGTCACTTAGAGGTTCATTTAAAACGTAAACAAACAACAGTTATTCATTCATCGACCTTCGTGTCAGAACACAATTTGATGATAAAATGACTGTCCTCCACTGACCTAAGCTAGCCATTAGTTAAAGAGTGCGTTATTTGTTGTTTGATTAACCATTTAGACTATCTATTTCGTAGTAGTTCTATAATCATGTATTCATACTCTTGAATGTCATCTATTATCAGTACTTCAACTATAATCTCCGCTTCATTTTGTTAAAAATTCTAGCCATCTTGATATTAGCATAAATATATTTTCTATTACAATTCAGGCAGTGGTCCACCTCCCAAACCATGGGAACGAGCTGGCGGGACATCTTCTGGTCCTGGTCTTTTTAAACCCCCATCTGCAGGTAGCACAAGTGATGTGGTTGAGGCTTCGGGTACTGCAAAACCAGGTGAAATTGTTCCCACAAATGATACCACTTCAGCTATAAATAGAAATACTCTTGGGAGACCCGTACCTTCTAGGCCATGGGAGCAACAACAAACATATGGAGGTGACTACTATTACATCTTAAACTGGGCCATTTCCTAAGAAAATTACCAAGCTTGGTAAAATTTTTATTTTAGATAATCAATTCTTTTTAGGTGATCAAAGCGTCGAAAATAACCGACTTTCGAAAGTATTGTTTTAAGGTTATATGACCTGGTTACTTAGTCAAAATGAAGACATGGCATTTTAAGGTTAATTGACTTTTTATGAACTTTTATGATTTTTTCTTGGGGTGAAAAGGTTAACTACGTGTAATAGGCATCTAACGGAAGTTGGTTCTTTTTTTTTTAATGCGGGTTGTCCTACTTATATTCATGACAGGTTTTTTGTTAGGAGGCCAGGGGAATGTTCTTTTTCCTTCAATAGTCAGCTTCCATTCCCACTTTTATGTTTAACCGAACCATTGATTTATTCTATGTCTCAGGTGCAGGTTACGGTTCCAGTATGGGTTACAATTCTGGTTATGGGGCTGGAGGTTATGGTTCTTATGGTGGAATGGGATCCTATAATAGTGGTTTATACGGAAACATGTATAGCGGAGGTTATGGTGGTCTTGGAGGTGTTGGTGGAGGAATGTATAATAGTAGTTATGGAATGGGTGGTATGGGTATGGGTATGGGTATGGGTATGGGGATGGGCGGGCCTGGCGGTCCGTATGGTGACGGGGATCCGAATAATCCATATGGCGCTCCTTCACAGCCCCCGGGATTTTGGATTTCTTTTATGCGCGTGGTAAGTAGAATAACACTATCATGATACATAAGAATGCTAATAACATCTTTGTATATACTGATATCTTTAATAAGACTATGAAGCTAGCACGAGTCATATGACTTTATATGTGAATCCAATAACTTATTTCTGCATGTCTTCAGATGCAAGGAGTTGTAACTGTCTTTGGGCGGATAGCAATGCTGATTGACCAAAATGCTCAGGCGTTTCACATGTTCATGTCGGCCCTGCTTCAGGTATTTTCATGTTCTTGTGTTTGTCAATTTATCTCTTTCTTCCATGTTTGTCGTTAGAGATGTCAAGATGGGTGAGCCAGGGTGGTTCGGTAACTTTTTGAGTATGGATCAAACGGGCAGGCTGGGTTCAGTTGACTTTTTTTTTTCATTTAAGAAAAATAACGTAAATATTGATTGCGTTAATTACGATTACAGGAACAGTATAACCACAATAAGAGGCTAAATCTTTGAATAAAGTGATTTAGAGGATGTATGCATTAAAATAGAGTTTGGACTGACTTTCAACCTATATGACCCGTTTCTCTTTTAGCTAAAGGTTTTTATTTGATGAGCTCTGACCGGTTTTAGATAAAAAATATATATATATACAAATGTACTTATGGTCTTAGGCTAATTCCATCTGCAGTTGTTTGATCGGTCAGGATTCTTATACGGAGAGCTGGCTAGATTCGTATTGCGAATCTTGGGTGTTAAAGCAAGGCCTAATAAGCTTCACCCACCTGGACCGAATGTACCGCATGGTCCTCAAACCCAAACCGAGGGACCGAAATGGGATGGTGTATGGGGAAACAATTGATCTTTCTAATCGCCGTGAATAAAGAAAGGAACGGGATCATTCTGCGAATGAAACGACTGGGAAACGTATTCTTGAAATCAATCAAGCGGTACGGACGAAAGCTGTGGTATAGATAAGGGGTTCTCGGTATTTACGTGAAATAATGATCTTTTTCTTCACATCTCCGTGTAGTAATATTGTCTCAACGAAAAGAGAATAAGAAAGTACTTGAGTGTGTTTGATTCCTATCATTCAATTCGTTGGAACTTGAATTTCAAATGATTGAATTGGAATTTATCAAAAAAAGGAATTGGAATTTAAAGAAAGTGGAATGAGAGTTATATTTTTAATAGAATTTAAAAGAATTGGTACGCGATCGAGTGATAGTGCCGGGCGGTCTATACGGGCGGCAGGGCGCATCGGTCCGGTTACTCGGTTGGACTGGGTGGAGGGGCGTGTCGTGACGGTCTGGTTAGTTGGTTCGGACAGCAAGGCGTGGCGGGCTGGTCTAGTAGGTCCGTCAGGTTGGGTGAGGTGTCTGGATGGTTTAGTTACTTGGTCGGTTCGGTGGGACAATCTGATCGGGTGGGCCTAGCATTAGGTCCTTCCGGCCTAAGCCAGTCGAGCAGGCTTGGACAACGACAAGTGTTGGGT